>PVIA01000312.1:0-156497 GCA_004024845.1 Tonatia bakeri | reverse complement strand
CACCAGACCTTGGTTTGGGCAAAGAGATTAGTTGAAATGTGAGGAAACTAATTGAAATAATCTCCAGAGAGATCAGGAAGAAGTAAGTCTCTGCTGGTGTGTCTAATTTGCAGGAAAATAATCCTGGAACTATTACTAGCCACCTTAGGGTACCTCACTGACCAACACGAGGAAAAAGAAGAGGCAAAAAATGAAGGAAAACAGATGCTTGATGTCATAGTTGGGACATCTAGATCCAGTCTTGAACTTTTTAGTTATATGAACCATAAATTGTCCCACTCCCACATTTGACCTTGTTTTAATTTGGTTTTGGTTACTTGGAACAGAAAGAGGATGATTAATGTGTATACCAATCCCCCAAAATAACTCTTAAAACATCACTACATGAACTTTGCAGCTGGTAACTGAGACTTCTCCAGACTTGAGAACACTCTGAACCCACAGGAGGAGAACATGCTGGCACTTCCCAATGAAACGCATGGTGCCCTGTGTCTTAAGTATACGTTCATTCCAGCAACTTTAAGTGCCCGTCATCATCCAGACACAGTGTACTAGCTAGGCCCTGGGACCTCATGCCGAAGAAGACCTTCACACCTTTCCTCAGATTTCCAGGCACCTGTGGTCTTCCTGACAGGGATCCATTCATCTCCAAATAGGTGTCTTTGGATCGCCACACTGATTCCTCTGCTTTATCCTACTCTTAATCTCACAAATCACCCATTGGCTTTGTTTTGCACTTTCCTTTTTCCAGACTTTGATTTTCCTAACCCATCTCATGAGCCAGCTCAGTCCAGGCATGGGGAAATCACGGGAAACAAAGATTTATATGCCACAGTATATTTTATATTTAATAACTGATCTGTCAAGACATTTATCTGCATAAAAAGTTGGGTAACTCATGAGTGGATTGACAAACGTGGCCTCCAGTAAGTTATGTTTCCTGCTCTATTTCATGGCAATGGACAGCTTGGCAGATACCAGTTCTCATGTGCTCAGAAGTCTTCAAATATGCTTATATTCAAGTTATTTTTTCTGTGGAAAAATGAAAAATAGCCTTACCAGAAAGTGGTGGCTTACAAGAACACACTCTATGATGATCTGGTAGCAAAGAACAGGCACTGCTAGTTCGCAGGCTGCTAGTACGGCTCCAATAGTTTCTTTTCATTCCCATTGTAAAGGCCCAGAAATACACAGAGACACAAAGACTCTAAACAGTAAAGGTAGAATTTTCCCAACTCCCAAACCCTGATTCTTTCCATTATACTTTTTTATCTTCAGATATTTTATTACCATGGACTTTGGAGGACAAAGCATAGAGAACTGGCATTTCAGTTAAAAAGATATTGTATAGTTTATATGCAGATTCAATTTTGAAAAAAAAGTTGAGTATAGAGATTATTAATAATAGATAATAAGTGGCCCCACATTCATGTCTTCATACTAGTCTTCTATCATTAATGTATAAAAACATCACATATTATCTATCTGGTATTGTCATGTCACTCTGTGTTTTGCCTTTGCATGTTTTCATTCACAAATCTAATTTGCATGTGGACTAGTTTGAGAAAGTTCAGAGACTCAGCCCAATTCTAGGCTTAAAGACTATGATGGATCACACCTACCATCTGTCATTAAATTGCACAACTATATATCCTGGAATCATTTGCATATCTTTCGTAGGCATCTTGGAGAAGATGTACAGGTATGGACTGAAGAAATTTTAGAGCCCGAATTTTGACTCTTGGAGAGTTAAAGATCTTAAAGGACTAGGGTATGGTTTTATTCCTAACACCCTGCCTCTCTTACTTTGCAACACCAAGTGCATTTGATTTTTTGTTGTTGTTGTTGTTGACTTTTATCAAACATCCTTACAGATTGTAAGTCTGTTGAGGACAGGACCTATGAAGATCTTTTTCAGCATGGAGTCCCCGGACCTGGCTAGTACACTGTGTCTGGCTGATGGTAGGTACTTAAAGTAGTTGGAATGAATGTATGCTTAAGACATAGGGCACCATGTGTTTCATTAGGAAGTGACAGCATGTTCTCCTCCCATTGGTTCAAGGTTAGAGAACTAAACTGACAAAAGATGACACATGACTCTGAGCTAGGTCTCACTTTGAAGACAGTTCTCCTAGCACAGTTAGTACAAATCACCTCAATCTTGAAGAGAAGAAAATAGGAAAGAAGTGGTTTGCCCTCATGTTTTCTCTGGCATGGCCAGTTCCCTAGACATGTATGTCAAGTGAGGAAGAGGAAGGCCTTGGAGACCCTGGCAGTTACTTCTACTCCTGGGTCACTCTGACCTCTAGGGCAATGCAGGGATAACAAAGTAGATGATGAGCCCTAGTTCAAGGAATAGTAACTGCAGTAGTAGCGCCAGAGGATAGAACATCCCTAGAGGTTCCTAGACAAAAGTTCGGCATCTTTACTTGGACCTCTTTCCAGGTGTGGCCATGTCTAGAAGTAGCTTCAACTCAAGGACTTTAGCAGTTTTTGGAAGAAAGATATACCTAGGGAAAGAAAGGTAGCTGTTATGGAAATAACTGGGTCCTGCATTTACCACATTCTAAGTAGTTCAGGAGAGGTTGGCTTAAAGGTCCATATAAACACCTGTTCCCTTTCAGGAATGAAGAACAGGAAGCTGCAGACAGTAGCTTCACTCCTTGGAGTCTGGTCCGTGCTCTGAAATTGCTACAGTCTTCTGTTCCCCCACACATGTATGAGGATTCTGTTCCTTGATCCAAATAGGTTACTTATCCTGCTGTCAGAATATTTGCTACACTTGACTTGGTGGTACATTGTACAAGCAGGCTGTTTGTCAGAATATTGAACAGGACAAGGTGTAGGGATTACAAAAAGCTTCCAAGAAATGGTTGTATGGCTTCTCTTGTACCTACTTGCTAAGAAACTGTGGAAGTATGGCAGAATTCCATCTTCATCAATAAATACAGTCTGTGAGATTAGTCCTACCTATTTATAATGGTGGGAAGCCACTGACATATACCAAAATAATTTAAAATTTTTGAATGGGAAAACTGGTTTAAATCAAGTATGCAATACCCCCACCCTGTGTACCAGCTCTCCTGCTTACAAGTCCTGTGATTATGATCAAGTCGCTTAACTCCAGCTAAGTCCATTGGTAATCTCACTCATTATAGTATATCCATTGAGATTTTCTTTTTACCAACTACTTATTGAGAACCTATTATGTGCCAGTAACTGCATTAGGTGCTATAAAAGGGCTGGTAATAGCCAGTTCACAAAATAATTGCCTATATTAACTGAGATAATTTAGAAAATATCCTAGCACAGAGGCATAGTTAATAAATTTCTACTGTATGTGAATTTGGAAATAAAACAAAATAGATGGTTAGGGAGAGAAAAGCTTATTTCAAGGTTTGGTCCAACTAGGTGCTTAAACCTTGTATATTATTGCTAAAAGTTTTAGAAGTATATATATTTTTTTCTCAATAATAGAAAGGAGGTATTACACTGAGTAATTGCTCAAAGGTCAGGTAAAATGAAATTTAAGATCAGCATCTACATATGCACTCATATTTCCCTATGTTTGCTTTAGAAGCCAGTCTATGATATGAACCATATTCAAATAAAGCTTTCTTAATAAGGGAAGACACCTTTCAGGGAGCACACTGAGAGGTGCTGTAGCCTGAGGATCACAGGAGTACTTCCTTGGCATCCTCTCTGGAGCAGTCCCGAGTGATGTGCACACACAGCCCTCTGTGACCCCTCTACTGCACAGCACACCCCTTTTCTCTGGTCCTCCCCAGTCTCTCCGATAGGCAGCTACTCCATTTTCACCACATAGATGGTCAAACAGTGCTGCTGGGTGACCTGAAGGAATTTAATTCTATAATCTCTCTACTCCAATAATTTAGAGTGAAACTGGGATAAAATTTTTCAGCATACCAAGAGGTGGATATCCTGGGTGGATATCCTAGGGCCTCAGTGACAAAATATTCCTGTTGGCTGCTTTGCTTGGTGAATCAGTGGGGGTTAATTAAATGTTCTACGGAGAATGAGGAATCTGGTGTGTTTTATAAAGCTGAAATATCCTTCAGTGAGGCAAAGTGAAGGTTTTCCTCATAGGGACCTGCTGACTAACATGAGGTGGGTGAATCCCTTGGAGGAGCCCTGAGTAAATGCAGCCGGTATGCAAGTGAGGAGCTATTTGTTACCCAGCACCCTGGGGGCCCTGCTGAGGGCAGATACATTTGGGGCAACCATGCATTTTTCTTACTCATATCCCCCAAAGTCAGACCTTGCAGCGTTGTTAAAAATAGAGAAAAGTATTAGAGAATTCTATATTGTAATCAGTTTCCAGACAATCCTACGCCATGCAAAAGAGACTGTGTTCTTTAACCAAAAGCTTCATATTCTTCTTTTACCTCATAGCAAATCTTTAGAAATGTATCCGTCACCTTGCTTTTTGTGTCACCTGGCCTGGTTTGGTGATCCTGTGAATGCAGGTAGCTTTAGATCTTTGTCTTCTCTTCAGTGGAACACGGCCCCCTAAGAAGTTAAGAGGGGTGCTTCCAGGACGCACGACTTCTCTTATCATTTCTTTTTGTCTTTGAACAACAGCTTGAAAGATACCTTATTAAATGCAAAGTGAAGAAAAATTTCTTGATCAAATTCCCTAGGTTTTTCTTTTCTTTCTTTCTGTCCTTTCTTTCTTTCTTTTTCTTTTTTTTTTTTTTTTGTTCCCTTTGGAAGTCTACACTTATAAAATTCTGCTAAAGATCTTTGGAAGACATTTTCAAGGGGAGTGAATTATGAAAATGTCTGACTTCATAATTCATTTTAGAAAGGTTAAGAATAATTTGGCTCCATCCAGAGAGAGTTTGGTAGGGATGGAATAAAGTCATCTTTATTCATTTATAGAAATATAATCAAAGAGTATCAAATAATAATGGAATGAAAAGTTAAAATTGACCAATTTTAAAAGTCAATAGTATGTTTAAAGGCAGTCTTCCAGTTTACTATGAATGGGGTGAAAGGCTGCATTTACAAAGTAATTAATATCAGGTTAAATACAATGAATGCTGGCAAGAATGTAATGCCACCCAGTTATAGTCACTCACGTTTGCTTAAAAAAAAAGTATTAATGAACTCAAACAAAAAGTGTCATTTGAATACATGGATTTTTTTTTTTAATTGTGGGAGCCATTTTTGATTCAGTTTCAAAAGTCTAAAACTTTTGAGTTTACCTTTGAAAGTAAGGCACTTCACCTGGTCAAGATGCTGTGGGCAAGATCAGCTCCATAAGTGACCTCTTAAAATAGAGCTGCAAACTTTCTAATGATAAGGGATATCAGAATAGATAAAGAACTATAAAAACAAACAACCCAATTCAAAGATGTGCAGAGGACTTGAAGAAACATTTCTCCACTGAAGACACATAAATGGCCAATAAACACACAACAGCACATTCAAGAGCATGGGCCACTGGGGACTTGCAAACCAAAAGTGCAATGAGATAACAACACTTCACATCCTTTAGCATGGCAGTTATCAAAAAAAAAAAAAAAAAATGAAATGAACAAGAGTTGGCCAGGATGAGAAAAATTGTAACCCTTGTGCATGGCTGGTGGGGTTGCAAAATGATACTGTCATTGTGGAAAACAGTATGGGAGGTCCTTCAAAAGCTCAATCCAACAATTCCATTTATAGCTATAAACTCAAAAGAACTGTAAGCAAGGATTCAAATAGACACCCATACCTCTGCTCATAGCAGTATTATTCACAATAGCCAAAATGTGGAAACAATCTATATGTCCATATCTATTACTAGTGGAATGGATAAATAGATAAACAAAATATGATACATGCACAGAGGAGTATTACTCAGTCATAAAAAGAAAGGAAATTCTGATGTGTGCTACATGTATTCTGCTAAGTGAAATAAGACTGACATAAAGGGCAAATGTTGTATGATCCTGTTTATATGAGGTACCGAGGGCGGGAAATTCATGGAGACAGGAGGTAGAATGGAAATGACCAGGAACTGGGAGGCAGGAGGAATGGGGAGTTACTATTCAATGAACACAAAGTTTCTGTTTGGGACAATGAAAAAGTTCTGGAAATGTAGAGTGGTGAAGTTGCACAACATCGTGAATATACTTAATGCCACTTAATTGTATACTTAAAAATTGTTTAAAATGCTATGTTTTAAGTCATGTATATATGCCATAATTTTTTAAGTAAGGAATAAATAAAATATTCTCTCTCTGATGTGTATTTATAATATATAAATACACCAAGTATATATATTATATAACACCAACTGAGCCTGGACTACAGGTCTCTTCTTTGTATTCTGACATCTCCCTGTATGTGTCCAGTTATAAAATGTGTGGTACTATATTTTAATCATTTGTTTCATTCTCTTCACTAGTTATAAGCTCTGTGAGGGCAGAGACCATGTCTGACTTGCTTTCTGATATATCTGATACCTGGTGCTGTAACATCAACTAGCTGCTCAATAAATAGTGGTTGTAGCAAAATGAAATTATTTCTACTAAGATTCCAATGACCTCTTCAAAGCTTATTTTAATTTTAAAATAAATGGACTGTACTAGATACCATAATATACTTTAAAATGTCAAACACAAACTTTGAAGGAAAGAAACTCAAATTGTTTATTTTTACTGTGTTGCTTTCATAATTTAATAAAGAGATAATTTATTTTTAAAAGAAAGAGAATTTAGGCACTTGGAAGGAAGCCCATGCTGCCTTTTGCTACATGACTCAGTCTCTTCTGCAATTTCTACGGTCTTCAGGACCAGTTTCAGTAGGTTTTCTTTTTTGCCTTATTTGTTCAAGCCTACTGCCTATTGATGAAAAGGGGCAATTGCAGGTCTAAATAACAGACTTTCTGACTTAAACAGTTCCCTAGAAGGTCTGTTTTTTGGTATGCTTCATTCTTTTCTGGAAAGATTTTGAACAAAGACACAAGGACTGCCTGGATGTATACGGTTTGCAATACGATTTTAATTAAAATAAGTGTTTAGCTAATTTTCAAAAATCGCCTCAATGAGCCATATCACCCAGATCCACACCTTCAGCCAGCTGACGTCCACATGTGCTCATCTGACCATGTGTAACCGATGGAATGTGACAGAGGTGACTCTGTGACTTCTGAGTCTAGGACGTGACATGTCACACAGCTCCCTGTGGGTGGCTTAGGCCACCGGCTGCAGGAGAAGGCAGACGCCATGTAAGAAATTTGACTACCCCCAAAACTCCATACTCTGATGAAGCCCCACATGGGCAGACCACACAGGGAGGGAGGGAGAAAGACCACTGGCAGCTGCACTAGCCATCCTCGCCCAGCTGCCAGACACATGCTAATGAAAGAATCGCCTTAGACACGCCAGTCCCTGGACAAGCCATGTGGAAAAGGCCCAAGGCATATGGCCTCGGGCATGGAGTCCGCCCAGGGGAGGCTCAGGCGTCAGGGCTCAGACGAGCCATTTCTGCTGTGCTCTGTCAAAGTCCTGACTGATAGATTTGGGCACATATAAATAGGGTGTGTTTTATGCCACCGAAATTTGGAGAGGTTTATTATATAATGAGAACAGAATTTTAAGTGTTTGTTTGAAAATAGTCCTCTTGTTTCATGCTCACAGATACATGGAGACGTGTATTTATGAAGCACTCAAAAAGAGTTTGACTTGAAGCTCTGCCAATGGGAAGGTCACCTGATCCTTTGAATCCTCCATTTTATCATCTATGAAAAGGCGTAACAGATATCTAATTTACAGGTGATTATAAAAATAAAATAAAATATTGCATGGGAAAACACTTAGTAAGCTCTGAACTGCTGTACAAGATTTCTAGCTGCAGTGGTGATTCAGCATGGCGACAGTAGGGTTGTGGACAGTGATGATGGCAGTGGCTGGCACTGAAGATGAACCAGGGGACAGTTACTGCTCCCTGTCACCATGGAAGTGAACCATGCAGCTGCGAGGACAGCTTTGAATCTCAGCACTGAAAAGTGCTCTGTGAGGCACAGAAGCATGAGAAAGTTCCTATCCTTAAAAAAACCTGACAATATCATTTGAAAAATAATATTTAGTTACATGAAATGTTAATACATGTTCATAGAAGAATAAAATAAATTAGACCCTAGAGTGTAGACTCCAGTTTCCTGTGGGAGTTTAGAGCTGAGAAAAATCCCTATGGCTTTCTAGAAAGGGCAGGTCTTTCCCGGAAACAGAGGATGGATATTCCCACTGTTTCCCTGGGTTCAGGGAAGAGAGGGGCTTTCAGAACAAATGGACGGGGACATGAATAAAAGAGACACGGAGGTGAGACCGAAGAGCAGATACACTTCACAGTTTGTCCAACTGAAAGCCCTGGGAGTATTCCCAGGGACGCTGCATGTTCCAGGTCAACTGCGTCCCTGCACAGCGTTCACATGCAGCCCTCTTTGCTCTGGTTCCAAGGGCTCAGTTAGTTCTGTGCCTGAAAGAAACCAGCAGACACTAGTCATCCTTTCCTACTCAGGTGGACAGCGTTATCCCTCACCGTTCTGGGCAAGGTGTGCATTCCAGAAATTCATTTCTTTTCTTTTTATCTAAGATTATATTAGTTTCAGGTGTACAACCAGTGTTTAGACACTCGTATAACCCACTAGGTTATCATCCTGATAAATCTTGTATCCATCTGATACCATACATAGTTATTAGAATGTTTTCCCTATGCTGTACTTCACATCCTGGTAACTACTCTGTTACTACCAATTCAGAAACTCATTTCTTCATCAGTGGGAAAGTGAGAAAATGGGGGAGTCAAAAAATGTTTCTCCCCCAGAATAGTATTACAAATAGTGGTCAAATTCTCAGGCTTCCTTCATGGGAAGTGCTTAGAATCCAGCCAGTATGGCTTGTCACTGGTGGTTGGGGAGAAATAATTCACAGATTCTATTTGGGATATTTGTGTCATTCTTCTTCCCAGGGCAAGAGGAATGTTGATGACAGCAAGACTCTCCAGATTCCCCCTGCTCATCCTGGTCTCTCCATCACTCTTGTTTTGATTTTTTGGTTTAGCAACTCTTGAGAATCTTAGGAGCCTCTAGCTCAAGTCCATCTCACAAGACCTTCCTCAGGCAAGAGCAGCTTCCAGGCCACTCCTGTCCTTTTTACTGGCTCCCAGAGAGTTGTCCTGCCAGCCTCTCTTTTGTCCCCACTCTGTATGATTTCAAATCATGACCTCCCTCTTAGGCCACAGGCAGGGCCTGCTTCTCTCTCCCCTCGGTCTCTGAGTCACCTTCCATGGCTTTGTGAGAGCTCCTATCCCTACCACAAGGGAACACAGGAGACACGACAGTCTCAACAAGTCACTTAACAGCACCATCTTTTCTAATCATGGGTTTATAAATGGATCTGGCTTTGCACATTGCCTAGGTTTCAACTCTACCTGTTCCAGGCACAGCCAGAAATGTCTGCCACTTCACCTCTTTTCCCTAGAAAGAAGCTTGGCTTCCTTTACGCTGAAATGCTCTGTCTCTACACTGTGTCTGCCTCACTCCTCTTTGCATTTTCGGTTCTCTGAGTGGCACTGAGAAGGACTCTGCCTTAGAGCTGCCTTCGAGGAAGAGTCGGCAATAATCATAATTAGAGTTGTTATTGTCTTATTGATTGTCTAGTATGCTAGGAACCATGCAAGACTCAAATTTATTATAACAGCTAAAAGTAACAAGTTCGTCTGTCACAGAGTGGGAAAAGCATGGTCTCATTTAATAGTCTAGACACACCACAATGTAGGAATCCTTAGTTCTGCCCTACAGATGAGGCAACTGCCGAAAGTCAGAGAGTAAAGGGGCTTGTCCAGAGCCGCATGACACCCATCTTCTCCCAGGCCAAGGCCTGTCCTTTTCTTCCGGCATGGTGGAGACTCTTGGCCCTTCCTTTGCAGATTGCTGATTTTCACTCAGGAAGTCATTTAGAAGAAAGCATGGGATCAGATCTCTGTCTCTGTGGTAACAGTGAGTTCTTCCTTCCCTTCTCCTGGCTCCAGACCCAACCCATCCCAATCACATGGTAGACCTCACCAATGTCACCCTCCCTAACAAACACAGAAACAAAGATGGAGAGAAGTGCAGGTCCAGACAATGTGGTTGGTAGGATTTCTCAGGCCACAGATGAGTCTAGTAACTGCCTGAAGGGGAGAGAAAAAAAGAGGGATTCCTGCTGCCAACATGTTAAGATGGGCATGTCATGAAGCTCTGGCCACCATTGCAAGAATCATCATGAGGGTCAAATGAGATAAAAGGTACAGAAAGCTTCTGAAACTAAAGAGACGTGGAGGTATGATAATAGTATGTATGCCATATTTCCTCAACTTTAAATTGCTCTTGTTGTTTTTTTTTAAGATTTTATTTACTTATTTTAGAGAGATGGGAAGGGTGAGAGAGAGATATTGATGGAAAGATACATTGATTGGTTGCCTCTCCCAAACCCCCAGCTGCAGACCTGGCCTGAAACCCTGGCATGTGCCCTGGCCAGGAATTGAACCTGTGACATTTTGGTTCACAGGCCAGTACACAATCCATTGAGCCACACCAGCAAGGTAAATTGTTTTTATTTTTTCTTTAATATTTTAAGTGTTCCAAAATTAAAATGAAGCTTATAATTAATAAATGCATTAACTTTGGCAAGACATAGTCCAGGAGGGCTCCAAATGAAAAATTTCCTATCGCCCTCTCCCAGGGGAGTCATGGACAGTATTCACTCCTTTCACTACCAATGTGTGATAATGTGCAGAGTGTTAACAACCAGGGAAGCTCCTCCAAGTCTTGGTATGCAGCGCTTTTACTGGGGTTCAGTCACAATGAAGACTGGCTTCCTACGTGCCTGAGTTCACCCTCAAGTTCATCCAGAGACTGAGCTGTAATCTTTAGTCTCCATCCTATTTAGAGGTAGAACATATGAAAATATGCCCCAAATTCCTCCTCATAAATCACATTATTAGACTGTCCAATGTGGTCCAAGGTTTCCAGATAAACAACCACACTCTTCCTAGAAATCGCCTCCCAGGACGTCAAGCCAAAGGTCCAAGATTTCTTTGTTTTATTACATAACCCCACACCTCAAGCTCGTGGGGAACAGAGTTTCCAGAAAAGATATAAGACACCCAGATAAATTAGAATTTTAAAAAATAATTTAATAAATTTAAATATTGTTTAATGAACAATATTTTGGTATAATTATATCATATATAGTTATACTAAAAGATTACTCATTGTTTATCTAAAATTAAAACTTAACTGGGTATTTTGTATTTTTAGTGGCTAAATCTAGGAACTCCAGAATTTAGGGAAAAGACTAAAGGAGGGCCAAAACAGTGCCTTCTAAGGCGTGAGTCAACAGATCAGGGTCCACTTGTCTGGGCCTGAGGGTGACTGGGCAGCATATTCATATCTTTTCTGCAAACCAAAAGCAGGTTTGAGAGTAGACAGGGATCAATCCAAAGATCTCCAGCCAGAAATGACAATACTGAACAGGAAGAATTAAAAACACAGCTATGGCCAAAACTAGCACCTCGACAAGGAGAAAAGCACCAGAGGAGGACAGACAGGTCGATCACTCCAGACACTGCAGACAGCAAGAAGCCTGTTACCATGGCTCAGCGTTGGGTACCCCAGGCTCACACCTGCCGACAAACCTCTGCCTGAGTCTGAGTCAATGGACTGAAGTTTGCCTGGTTTCCATTCCAGTTTTACTACTGATTAGCTGCTGTCCTCGGGGAAATCACTTCATTCCTTTGAAACTGTGGTTTCCTCTTCTATAAATTGAGAATACATGTTTCACAAATTTGATAGAGAGAAACTGAGCTAATTTATATAAATCACCTTGTACGTGATAGTTGCTTCAGAAAATTTACTTCCTTTCCTTCCTTTTTGTTTTTTGAATGAACAATTTATATTTTAGTATGAAGGTATCTAAGCTAGGGTTGGGCGGAGTGGTGGGAAGAAAATGGAGATAACTGTACTTGAACAACAATAAAAAAAATATGTGAGAAAAAAAAAAGACAGCAACCAGAGAAACTAAACTAACTGATAAAGTGGACTGATTTTTTTTTCCTTTTTTTACTAAACAAGTCAAATCCCATTTGGTTCTATTCCCCATCCCTGTTCTAAGTCCACTAAGTAAACCATATTTATATGAAAAAAGTTACAAATATCCCACATATAACTATGTTTCTTAGAAACCACTCCCCCCAAACACCAGCCATTTAATATTGTTTGTGTTGTGGCCTTTGTTCCCAAACAAGAAGGAAATTCCAAAAGTTCACATGTTCTTCATCAAGAGTAATCTTCATCCCCCAAAGGAAAGATCTCCAAAGTGTTTGAGTTAATACATTCCTCTTGCTAATGTAACCAAAATATTCCAATGTTTTCCCTTAATACTCTCAATTTACAACTAGCAGACAGATGCTTCTTCTCAAAGGCCTTCATAAATCTTCTTATATGAGATGGAAATGAAGGATTTATTCTTGCCCATCTTTTAATTTTACTCAACATTCAATGAGTTATTCTTACAGCTGGCATTTCAAATGTATTAGTAGAATTTATCACTCAAAGGCTTATGCAAGGACTAAATTACACTAATGAATTGACTATGAATTTGAAGCCTAACATGAGGCTAAATATTTTCTGGCTTCATTTCTGTATCTCAGCAAACGGCTTAATTTGCTCCCTACTTATCCATTACCGCTAAATTGTCTTGCTATTATTGTAGTAAATGGCTGCAAACCCTGGCTTGCCCTGAGGCTCAGGCTGAATACAGTGGAATGAGGACATTTACTGTTATCCACTCATTTGTGCTGAGCTAGAAGAGATGGCAGGGGATCGTAATCTAACCCACCTTTTTTTAGTACCTCTCACAGTCACAGACTATTCTTAATAGCTGACATTTCCAATGCATTAATGAAATTTATCATTGAAAGGCTTATGAAAAGGTTAAATTACACTAATGAAATGACTTTGCATTTGAAGTTGAACATGAGGCTAAATATGTCTTTCCTTTGGACATATGGGATAGACCTTTCTGTCTTCTTTCTCTGCAAAGCAAGCTCAGTCCAAAATCTCCCAGATGTGGTCTAAAACGCAAGTTCTCATTGGCTCCCTCAGAAATACTAGCCCCAGGCAAAAGGCTGAGAGCTGAAGGTTGTATTATCCAGGTTTTCTGCAATGGGAGTCCAAAGCATGGATCCAACTTCTTACCCTATGATTTAACTCGTGCAGAAGTTTTATTTTAATTGGGTGTTTTGAAAGTAGTCCCTAACCCTTTCCAGTCAAACTCACATTCTTGAACTTTTTACTACATGCATTAGAACTCAATCAGATTCATCTGTCCCCTACTAATTGCCCCTAATTCAACCACCTGGCTATTCACCTCCTCATAAAAACCTCAAGTAGACACTATCTTGCTCTCTTATAATTCATTTTTCTGTGTTAAAAAATGGTTGAGGAGGAATGAAAAAAACAATTTTTCTATGACATGCAGAGACTCTCTTCACATAATGCCAAGAGTGAACTTGTGCTGGATGGGGAGCAAGGTATTCTCTGTGTTGTCTGGACCATTCTTTAATGGATGCTCCCAGCTTCCATTGATTTTTCTGTGAACATGTCCAATGCCTCTCTACACACCACAAATTAGTCTATTTAGGATTCACCAGAAAGAAAACATCTATGAATCCACCTAGCCAACTGGTTTTCCTTTTGATTGTCTTGACTCTCAGAATAACCTCAGAAATCCAATTGCTTCAGCATCACAACACAGGGCATGTTGCATCCTTTGCACACCCAGATATCAGGTGCTGCTTTAGCTTCACCTTTAGCTGAGAGATCTTCCCAGCATCCACAGTAGCTTCACCTTGCATGAGAGGACACTGGGAGACCCTACCATGCTCTCTGTGTTACATTCACATCTTTTGTTTGGCTTTTTTTTTTTTACATAAAAGGGAAAATAACTTTTTTTGTATTAGGTTAAATTAAAGATGGCATAGAGTACCAACCTCAGAGACAAAATGATTTCACATTTACACGTACCAGAGTGGAAAGCAGAATGCAGCCATGTTTGTGGAGTCCTCCAGCACAGGGAGAGATCTCCCAAACTCATGATTTCTCACAGGTGCTGGCTGAGTAGAGGCATTTGTAGTAAAACTAGGCAAAGGAAGCCCCAGTCACCCACTTAAAAAAAAGCCTAAGTACATTTAAAAATTGTAATTCCTTGCAAAAGTCCATCTATGCCCTATGATATTTCCAGAGTAGGAGATCAACGGTTTTCTTTGGGCCTGTTTAATTCTCATAATTTGGCTCCTTACCTTTATGGGAAACAGAATCATATTGTCTATGATTCTGACTTGTATGACAATACAGTTTTTCCTGGGGAAACTCTGAAGGTACATGAAGAAAGAAAATCCAGAGGGTCAGAGCTGATAATTTTTAACCAGAGAGCTCTGTTTTAAAGTCTACTTTGATTTTTTCAAAGCAAGTTCACTCTGCATTTTGAAGATGTATTGGATGAAAAAGCTGTCAATTGTCCGTTCTTTTAGCCACTTCTACATTTGAAAATAATATTTTTACATTGACAACAGGTATAAAATAACATACCCCAATTATAATGGCAAGCTATGCCAAGGCAAATAAAATAGTGAATCACATGTACAAATGCAAAACTTTATGCCACAGCAGACTAATGTAAAACATACATTTGATGTGCTGGTGAGTCCAAAGAAAGGCTAATATTTCAACTTCGTTGCTTCTTTCTTTAGTGGGCTTTACTTAACTTCATTCCCTGGGCAATTATAACTACCTTGCATATGCATTGAGGGTGGAGTATTCTGGACCACATGCCAGTGAATTGGACTGTCCTATTTCAGTTCTTCACCAGGCACATGCATTAACCATCTAGAGTACACACACACATTGAGCAACTGAGAGGTTTTGTATGATGGATGATTGCCTAATAGTTTAGGATGCTGCAATCAGATGAATTAGGCATTCCTTCAGAGATACCCTTATCCTGATTTCCCATACTAGGCCATAAAAATTCCTGACCCTATGTATTTGCTTTCGCTCTAGATTTCCCTTCCCTTCTATTCCCAGTACCAGAATTGCAGAACCCAGACCAAATGGTCCTTTTTAATCTCCCATCTTCTCTCAGGTCTGAAGTATTTGCTGCCTCCACAATATTGGTAGCAGGTATGTCTATAAAGAGACATTAGAAAAATGTATGGTGATTATGGGCAGAGGCTTCTAAGACATACCGATCTGGACTTAAGTTTTAGTTTTACCTCTGACTACTTCAGCTGCATGACACCTGGAAACTTCCTGATGTAAATCCTGGTTTCTCCCTCTGTAAAACAAAGAAAATAATATTGGTTTCATAATGTTGTTGAACTGATCAAATCAGATAATACGTTTAAAGTACATAGTCGAGTGACTGGTCTATACAGAATTGCAATAAATGCTGGATATCGCTATTATATCAAAGCACCTACCACTTTCTTCCTAAATTCTATATGTAGCTCTATATCCACGTAAGGCACCCCCACTCAACTCTTAATTCATCTAGACTGGGAATCAGGTGTTCTGCACCTTTGTCTTTCCCAAAGGCTCTAGGTCAGTGCTTTGCACGAGTCACATGTTGTTAAATAGATGCATCTTGGAGATTTTGAGCTGGCAGTTTATGTTTGCCCTTGAAAGCCATGATCTCCTCAGATTATCCCTGTGAGGCAGATGGAAAAGAGGCTCCATGTTTCAAAATGTCAGTGAGGGACCAAAGAACCCCAGTGACCAAGTGATAGGACTGAATACCTTCCAGAGGACAATGACATATATTTCTTTGTTGAACTGTGGGCTCTCAAAAAATAAAAATAAGAACAAGACAGAATCTTAATAGAAAAGGCCACACTGAGTCTGTGAAAGGCAAACTGCCAGTTAATCGGGTTGACTCAGTGGAACTATTTTTTAAATGTCAACATTTTGTATGAAACAACCAGTGGTTGGCAGAATTAGCCATTATAAAAATTAGTTGTCAGTCAGCTCTTGGGTTCTCAACATACTAAGTTCTATTTTGAGCCTTTGCACTAATTGTTAAAGCTACTAGCATACCAGATCTCCAGGACTCAGAGAATTCTCACGTCAGTGCTATGTGAAAACTAAACTTAATTTTCCTTAGTATTTAACATTCATAGGACTTCCAAGAGGCACACCATTGTACCATGACTTTTAATTTCCTCACAGCTTATGTAAATAGGAGGCGGTCTACAGCTGAGTATGTGTGAGTTTTTGCTTCTCTCTCTCTCTGAGAATTGTTTTTGAAAAATCATCTTTAATTTAGAGAAGCATTGTATATAAAAGAAGTGTATACATTGCCATCTGCTAAAAAGTGTCAGAAGACTCCCTGTGGCGAAACTTGCAGCATCCTGTAGTTTTCAACTCATTACTTGAGGGATTCAGCGAGGTTTCTCCTAAACACTGTCAAGGCTTTGCTGAACATTTGGCAGCGTCGAGATTACTTTAAGCAGCTCATTTTGCTGATAGTCTGAAAAGATTTCCTGTTTTTATGAGGTAGCTCTCTTTCTAAAGGGTGGAGTTGGGGGATGGGGGGCTACCACTCCAGCAGAGAGAATGAGCCCTTGTCTCAGGCACAGTTGAGCTCTGGAATGTGAGAGATCCTGTTCTAAAGGACATTACCCAAGAACCAGGCAGCTTTGGGGATTCACCTTGGCAAGGACTATACTCAGGAGAAAGGTGAACTACCAATGTCATTTCCTGATTTTTACCATCAACAGCTGCGTGAGTGGAGAAATTATAGATTAAGTTACCACCCAGACCTGTGTGTGCACACACACAAATGTCATGCACAGCCAGAGTAATTAATCTTCCTGAAACACCACTTTTGACATCTTTTAATCAAAACCCTTTAGTGGCATAAGTTTTCAAATCAAATTCTTTAAGTCATTCATTCAACCTTTTCTCAATTGACTTCCACCCCTGCCCCCCACACACCCATTTATCCCCCCCAACACACACACCCACTTCAGCTCATCTGATCATCTCATTATTTCCAAACATGGCAGTTCTGCTCAACATCCAACTAACCCATCTGTACGTATGGCCTTGGCCATGCATCTCATGTCTATCTATTTCATAACCCAGTCATTTTCATGTTAAAAAAAAATCTTTTCAGAAAATGGAATTGTAGATGGAAATTGATTATGTAAAACTGGTAGAAGCAGAGCTGCTCTGTTTAAACAAGAAAAGGGGGGCCTCTTGTTTGCCTCCTGAGGTCCCCCTTGCCCTCCTTGCCATTTTGAAGTGATACCTGAGTCACTTCTGTAAATGAGTATGTTCTAACAAACAAAAAACACACTCACTTCCCATGTTAAAGTATTCCTCATCCACACCATGGATTCAGGTTGCCCCTTGACTTTGCATTCCCTGAGCATTTATTGCTTTGCTTTGCCGAGCAGCACACTTTGTGGAGAATGGGTGGCCCAAGAACAATATGACTTCACTTTATTCCTCCCCACCCATCTCTAACCCCTGCAACATGCCCAGTGGCTGGCATAAAAGTAGTGCTCCATTGAATGAGTAGGTGTAGAAGTTTCTCTTTCTGTGAGGTTTCAATCTACAAATTTTCATGAATGTGGACAATTCTATGCACCAAAGTCATAACTCTCCCTATCACCATGAGATGGAATGCCAGTTGTGTTTAAACATTTAAATCATGACCGCTGTTATGATCCTGAAGAAGTGTCTTAAAAATTAACGTAAAACATGTTGAATGGCACTTTTCAATTACCTTGGAGTTGACATTTGGAGTCCAAAGCTGAAGACAAAGAATCCCACAATTGTGGCCCCTCACCTGCAGGGCTTACTTAGAGTCGGCTTAAAAATGCTTGGTGCTACAACCCCATTTTTCACCTCAAGTCCTCTACACACATATAAGCAGGAGGCTGGGGGAAGGGACAGAGACAGAAAGTTCTGAGAATCGGAGTGGTGGCAACCGCCTTGTGCCATATGATAAGATTGTGTTAAGACATTTTTTTGTACTTCCTTAAAGCCAAATGAGGGCCCTCCAAGATGGATGCTTGTGAAAAAAAATGGAGGTGTCTGTAAGAATGAGACTCCACACACCATTTTCCTTTTGGACATGGAGGCTTCAGGTTGAACTTGCTGCTTTGCTTTTTCTTTACCTATGAACTAAAGAAAAGTGAATTGAGGGGTGGCAGGATGAAGAGAAGAGGACATAGGGGAGCAGCCTGCTTTCTCTCCATTGGGCACTTAGTAAGGTATCTGGACTGGGGCCAAGAAGTCCTCCAGCCAGGCAATGGAATACCAGAAGCAAGCAGTTGTAGGGTGGAGTATCAACAATGGGAGCTTGACGGTGGTGAAAGGTATAGGAAAGCATGAAGATGGAGGTGGAGCTGGATCCCAACTCCAGCAGGGAACTGAATGGGGAGCCCCAGAGGTCCCTGAAGAAACTCACACCTGTACCCTGTGTATTTGAGTGACTGCACATTGAGGCCTTCCATAGCCAGCCAGGGTTGGCCAGAAAATCACCAATAACCCACAGAGAAAGGACCACAGCCATAGATAATTAAGTCAAAAGAGAGTTACTACTCTTTGTCTCCTCACGTCCTTCCTCTACTTCATCACCATAGGAATTAGGGTTTAGATAGTAGAAGGGCAAGTTTGAATTCAAGGGTATGTTTAGTGCTAGAGGTGGCACTAAAGTTAGGGAAGGAAATAACACAAAAGTGAAATACATGAAGAGAATTGTAAGCTGGATTTTGGTGGAAGGACCTGAAAAGTCACCAATATTCCCAAAGTGTCATTAAAGATATTTAGGGGAATTTGAACTAAATGTGGTTAGGCAATGGTTGGAAAGAGTAAAGTATTTCAAGTTATCTCCACTGAGTCAAAACTACTTGATAAAAAGCTACTTATATTTATTTATAGTTAAAAGAAGGAAGCCAGACTGTAAATATCTTTGTATAAATTTTTTAAGAAAACTCCAAAGAAACAAAAACCTATATTTAGATGTTCTACAGACTGTCTGCCTTAACAATTTATGTGTACATATTAGTCATCTGTATAATGTCACTTTAGATTCACATGCAAAAGACCTTGAAACTTAATTTGTCTTGAAAAAGAAGTGGTTGCTTCAGCATGTGCAGTAAGTTCTTACTGACTAACATTATTTTTTTGAACTATTTTTTAAGGCAAAAATTTAAAGTCCCATCCTGTCCCATGTTCACTCTTTACATCTAACCCTTGTTAACAGTTTCTTGTTTAGCTCTCCAGAAATTCCCCAGGCCTAAATGAGCATGGAAGAATATGGGTATATGCCCTCTTTTCAGCAAAAGTGGCCTTTACTAGACACAGTCTTTTGTAACTTACTTTTTTTCATTAAAAATGTGTCTTAGACATGCCCTTATGTTGTACATACTGGTCCACCTTATTCCTTTTAAATACTACATAGTATTTCACTTTATTTTTACTTCATTTTACCATTTCTTCATGAATAGAATTTTAGGTCATACTTTCTTTATGTGCTACCACATAATAAATCAGTGATACACGTTTGTCTGCTTCTAAAAGGAGATTCTCATTTAATTGTAAACTCACAAACCTATGTTACAGTTATATTGCTCAGAATGCAGAATTTGAAGTGTTACATGATATTGAATATCAGTGAATAACCAGAGACTAAATTTTGCTCAATATAGTTGATAACGTCACTATTTTATGTTCTATCTTTTCAGTGATGAAATTTTATTTTGTTTTTTATTGAATTTATTGGGGGTGACACTAATAAAATTATATAGGTTTCAGGTGTACAGTTCTATAATACATCATCTGTATATTTTATTGTGAGTTTCCCACCACTGGTTGTCTCCTTCTATCCCCATTTATACCTCTTTTGCCCCTGGTACCTACCTCTACCCTCCTTTCCCTCTGGTAATCACCATACTGTTGTCTAAGTTTATGAATTTTTGTTTTAATCCCTTTACCCTTTTTACCCAGCACCAAAATACTCCCCACTCTGACAGCTATCAGATAAGTAATTTTAAAGCCTTACATTTTAACCCTCAAAATTGTCAGTTTACATATGATAAAAACAGCTATCTCTTATTTAATCAGCACACCACATTGCACCATGTTCCATAACAGAAAGTACTGAATGTATACACATATCTTCTGAACCCAAGATAGGGCGAGAATTCATAGGGTAATATATACAGTCTCCTTGTGACTGGTGATTGCGGAAGCTAACATAAACAGTGTGACTATTTCCTTTCTGGGTCACTCAGGCTCCACAGATGACAAAGCAAAGGCACTGCTTCAAGGTTTATCTTCCATCTGTTTGTCATTCTTCCAAGTAATCTCAACCTTTCCCCATTTGTCTGAGGCCAAAACATCTTCTGTTTTAACAAACCAGGGTAAAGGGCAGAAAATACTACTACTGAGGTATGTCTGAGCTGTCTTTAATCTGGGAGACTGTGTTTTTCTCCCCCTAAGATACATGTTTGTGTCAGCATGAAGCTCTTCTGGTTTTAAGCCTCGTTACTGCTGCCCCTGGACGCTCAGTATGGCTGCCCACCCTGCTGGACCAGTCTCTGCCAGAAGCCCAAGCCTCCCTGGAAGGCATCTCTGTCTGACAATGGGGTTTATCCCAGAGCTGCTTGTACTCAGCAGTGTAAGCTGAGAAACCTCATCACAGAAGCCCCTCTTCTGAAAGGTGTGTCTGTGCGAGCATACGTGTATGTGTAAAAAGACATTTCAGTTTTCAATAAACTGTTTACTGTTCAAACATTAAATAAATGTAGAACTGTTTTAATCAGCTGAACAAATATTTAATGTACACTCCAGCATAAGAGCTATGTTTAAAAATATCCTCTATACTGTTAAGACACAGGGAATTTATGGAAACTAGTGACCTGAAAGGTAAAACAAACATTCAGGGGGAAAAAATGAAGTATATGATTGTAAATTTAAACTTCTCTTTCCCCTGTTTTGTTAGCATCCAAGAGTATTAGTAGTGTGTGTGTGTGTGTGTGTGTGTGTGAAGTCCTGGAAAGTACTGGTTAAATATATTTTCTAAAGAAGGTAGTGGTTGGGTGACTACCACATTAATTTTCAGTAAATTGTTATGAGAAGATGAAACATAGAAAAGTTCATGTTCTGTCCAGGACTGTGTTCCTTTGGAGGAGTAAATGTTTATTTGCTCTTGAGGTTCCAAACACTGGAGGTCATTCACAACAGCAGTGGCTGGGCTTCTGTCCGCAGCTGTCAGAAGGGATTGTCTAAAACTCTGACAGGAAATGCTAAGTTCTTGGAAAACATTTAATCCTCAGTAGATTCTGTGTAAATATCATAGAAAGTTGGCAGAAGGTGTGTATTTTTAGAAAAATAACCTCTTACAAAGATACATGAGAAACATCTTTAATAAAATGGATGCCATCAACTTTACACTATTGCATTTTTAGTTGCATTTGCAAAGATAAAAACTAAGGGTCTTAAAGTGGTCGGGCTTTTGAACTCCTACCTTTTTGCTAACGGATGGCATCTTCTCTGCTTGAACTGATGATTTAAAACAAAGAACTGTAAGGGCATATGCAGTACTTCGTTGTTCGTGGCCTTTATTCCTCTCAGCCTCTGGTGACAGCATCACATGGAAGCTGTGTTATTTCGTGACCACACTCCTCTGCATTTTGATCAAATAGTCCACCCATCCTACACTATCAGAAGAGTCTTTAATAACAGTTTTCTGTCCAGTTTGTCAAATTATAGAAAGAGTCAATTTGATTCAGCTAATTCGATTCAACATTAAGAAGTTTAAAATGCCAGATTCATTGGCTTTCCAATGCATGCCTTTCTTAATGCAATCACAGTTTTTGAGTTTCTTTCTGGCTTACAATAGACATTTGTTACATGAAAAACTTGAAGTTTTCAAGTAATTTTGTTTTCACCACTTCTTTGGGGACATGGCACTATCCACATATTAAGTAAGAAAGTTTCCTGCCACATGTTTTTTTTTTAAATGCTTCAATTTTAGTTGGAATCCAAGTCATTTCTGACTGCCTCTCATTCAGTGACAATCCTTCTGTCCATAATCACTGATAAAGTCATCGTGTTTCTGAGAAGACTGGAAAAATAGCACTTCAGAGTCTAAGTTCAGGTGTGCATAACATAATGAAGAGGAACTGGAAGCTGAGAATTACAAAGAGAAGAAAGAAAAGGAAGCTACTTAGCAATCAGATGAAACACAGTGTTTATGAGATCATTAGAAACCCATTTGAAGTGCTTTTTCCTAACTAGCTTTAGCAAAAAGGAAGTTGTCAACTTAAGTCTATGAATATAACTCTATATCCACAAGGCTATGAAACAATTAATGCACCTTAATGCCATAATGAAATGGTTGGAAATTATAAAAGGCCTCTTCCAGATTTGGGACTGCTTTTCCAGGAGGGGGCTTTGATGTCTGCCTTGCCAAGCAAAGCTGGCTCTTACATCAACAGCAAGATGGTGTGTTTGGCAATGGATCCACAGGCATAATGCAAATATGCCTGCCCTCCTTTGCAGTGCCCTCGGAAGTAACTACTGTGTTGGAGCTGAAAAAAATAGGAAATTATGATGTTTGTTTATTTAGCTTCAGGTAGAGCTCTGGCTGTAGCAATCTCTGAAGCACCATGAAAAATGGATGGTATTTCCCACTGCGTTTTTAGACATAAGTACAGAGAGCAATGAAAGGGTCTCCATACTGATGTGGCTTAATTCAGGCTTTTTTCCTCTTACTACTTCTGATTTGAGGGTAGGGTATTAACATACCTTCATACTGAGGTGGCTTAATTCAGGCTTATTTTCTTTCTGCACCCCAGCTTTCTACACCTAGAGTGTGGGTATAATATTAACATACCATTCGAATAACAAGGGCTTGCCCTGACAGAATAAGAAATTTATAGGTAGACCCCCATGTACTTTTCAGACCTTGGACTTTTACATACGAGCCTAGAGAATGAAATTAGATTCTGTGCAGTATTTACATTAGCAATTTCCTGGTTCTAAAATTCACTGTGAAACAAAAGCTTCTTTAGGTTTTCTCTCTGCCTTGCTGTTTTATTTAGTGTTATCATTTCCCTTCCTCTCCATACAACAGGCCATAGGTGTGAGACAGTCTATTCATATATTAACAGCTATTATCACTATCAATGTTATTTCCCTCAGGTTCTTTTGTTTTCTTTTTTAGTGAGGTTTAAACTTAAAGTGATCCAGAACACAAAAGATTGGGAGATATAAATGGGAGGTACTATGCCTTAGGCATACCCACATCACCCAGCTGATGGTTTTTCCTTGCAGGCAGGTAGATAAGCTTATCCTGGAAGACAGTAACTCCTCTGAGTCTCCCAGAAGATTAAGGCCACTGTGCTCAGTACTGGGAATCTTAACCTTGTTTACTCACAAGGCTAAGTGATTGCTCTGGAGTGGAGATTGGGAGAGAATAGGCTTAGCTGCCATAACCACTTCTGACTTTATAATCCAATGTTACAGAAAAGATATTCCTCTGGCATTCCAGGCATTCCCACAACTAGCCTGGGAAGCTGTGGAAATAACTGCACATTCCCAGGACTGTGCCCAGAAGGCCTGCCAACTCAGGAGGCCTCTCTAGGTGTCCCTTCCCAAGTCCTGGAGCTTTGGACTCACACACTCCAATACCCTGGGTCAAGTTTACTTAGTAGAAGCTCTACTGTCCAAATAGAGTGGGTTTATGGTCAGGAACAAGTATCACCACACACTGGTAAACACAAACAAATCGCCCCTTTCTTTGGAAGGGCAGTGCAAATCCAAGGGTCAGCGGTCAGGAGGAATATCACCAAACAAACGGAAGCTGTGTTTGCTCCACCATGAAACATGAGCAACACACGTCTCCAGGAGGATTTACTGTAGCATGTCCAGAATAAACGGACATGGGTGAGTGGGTGGGGGTGGGGTGCTTGCTGTTCCTACTTCAAAGTCCGGTCCCAGCTGCTCCTAGAGAAAGAGGCTCCTTCAGGATTTCTCCCACAAGAAAGCACTTATGAACTTGCCATTTCTGGATTAACTGTCTTTATCTTTTTGAAACTGGAAGAAACGACAGCACTTCTGTGTGTTTTCTGTTGATGTTAAACAGATGCACTGGTTTGTTCTAGCCACGTGGGCCTAGTTCAAGATGAGGCAGTGAAAGGAATGTCACTGTTGGTCCAACGTGAACAGCATGGCTTTGCTCATTATTCTGCATATGTGTTTAATATTTTCATTTGATCTAATGCCCCAGTCCCCCTAACAGGTCAAACTATACCTACCTACCCTTGGCTCTTTCCAGAAGCCAACAAGTCTCCTGGACAGATAAGGACACAGCCTCCAGAAATTTACCGTCATTTCAAGATCAGCTGCTGTTTCTTCAGTAGATAAGATTGTGTCTGCGAGTATTTATTTTCTCAAAGCATGATTTGGCTGTGAAAGATGGTGAAAGAAAAGAGAGCTGGGGGAAGGGAAGGATGGAAAAAAGTAGATGTTGGGTTGATCTTTAATTATATATTTATTCTTAAAGCTCAAACTCCATTTGAAGCAGTTTGGGTTCCTTGGGGGCTCTCCAGGGCCAAGCAAATGTCAGAAAATCCTAAGATTTTCTAATATGTTTCATAGCTCTGCTTTCAGAATACAATGCAATGAAAAACTGAATTTAAGGTATTTTAGTTTATAGAACTTTTACATTTTTCCCCTTTTTTCAAATCAGACTCTTGCAAGCATTAGAGGGCCAAGAGTTTTGGGAAGTAAAGAGGATATAAAATATAAACAGGTTAAATTAGTGATATAGTAAAAACCTTGACTTGAAAGACTCTGTGAAGTTTTCTCAGATTGCATTATTTCAGAATCTTTTCCCTTGGAGAAAGACAACTCCCAGCAAACTATCGCAGACATTTTCCATCAGGTGGGGGGTAACTGGCGCCTGGCATATCAGTACCCACGTGGAAAGTCACTTGATAGATCCAGACTTGAATCTGCCTGAGGATTCCAGGAACAGACGTCAAAACTGGGCAAGCTTCTGGAGACGAGGAGGCTCGGTCTGGTCCAGCCTTTGGAGCCCTTTAAACCACTGACCTCCTACTGCACTGAGTAAGATAGTCTATCTTAAAAGCATCAAGGGTTATCATTTTCTGCAAGTTATTTCCCTGAACTCTGCTTCATGCCAGATGATATTTTCATCCACATGGAGACTACATTGTCTGATGACCAGATTCCCTGGTTTTATTAAAGGGATCTGTTTACAGTTTGGGAACCATATTCGGTGAAAGCTGTATGTGTCCCAAATGGCAAAGTCAGCTTCTTATAGAACAAAAAAAAAAAAACCTTCTTAATGGTTCTAAAAATTGTCGCTTAACAGAACATCATGCATCTAGGTTTGTTTGCTTGGTATATTTTCCAAGACCTCTGATTTCAGTCACCTAGCTTTTCGCCACTAATAAATATTGTAATGATGGAAACATAATGGCAACCAATCATTTTACAAAATGAAATGTGCTAAGTGGAACACACACATACAGTTAACTTGACTAATTCACAAAAGCCTATGGTTTAGAAAGACAGTCAGGTTTACAGTCTCTCCTCTGTACACACCTGATATATTGTATTTGATTCTGGGTACCCAGTTCTCATAGGGACATGAATAAACACAAGTCTATACAGAGGGTAATAATAAGACAACCATGGAATTTCAAGCTTTGCACATACGTATCAGTTGAAAGAAAGAACTGTATATGTTTATTTTAAAATAACAGGAAAAACATTTAGCTGCTTCTTATGACTTACAATATATCACATAGAAGATGAATATGACTTACCTTGAATGTTTGCAAGTGTTACGTTTAAGACTAGGTAATATAACTTGCAAAGTGATTAAATCTGGCTCATTTTAGGGAAAAAATTTTTTGACACTGATGTAAAGGAAAGCATCTTTCTTTTTCTATTTTCCTTTCTTTTTTATTGTTGTTAAGTAGAGTTGTCTCGATTTTCCCCCCATGGACAAAGGTAAGAATTTTTTAATGTTCAAATAGTTCCCATCAGGCTCAGGGCAAACACAATCTGACTGGGACTTAGTGAGTGATATTCAAATATCACATAATTGTTTGAAGGATCCATAAAAAGTCTGCTGCAATGTTCAGATTCTGTGATCCTATGACATGTGGCATAACTGAAATTTTGCACTTCAAATCATAAATGTAATACCTCATTATGCAGGTACAAATAGAAACACATTGATAACTTGACTAATCACTTTTTAATGTTTGTACTGTAAATAAAGGCAAGGAAAAAACCTCTGATATTAATTGACAGCCTTTGCAAGTACCCCATAGGTTTGGATTAGAGGCTGGGCCCTTGCAAAGATCAGAAGGCAATGTCCTACAGTGAGAAAATTGATACCATGAAATCACAATTCTCTTTGAAGCTCAGAGTAGAGGTCCAATGAGGAAAGTTAAACTTGCAAAAGTCAAAATTTGCCAACTATGGGGAAAAAAGTCAGCATCTGAAACCATTTCAAGCAAAAGTGTCATTTCTGGCAGTGGTAAATTATCAAGATTAGGTCTAGGAAAACTAATGAAACCATGCTTTCCTCCCCATATCTTTTGTCTTAAACACTGCTAAAAGCAACTGGTTAGTAGGCCAGAGGGCATTTGCCTAAGCATCTGTGGAGTTCACCAAATGCATCATCCTTGTAACCTAAACAATAGCATGGACAGGATTTGCTGGACTAGTTTCATAGAGATAGTCAAATACTTACAGCAACTGAAAGTAAACTTTACAAATGTTCTTTGGTAAAGGAGCTTATTAGGAAGCATCTGAGATTTCATTCACAAAATCATCTGGTCAAACATGCCTGGCACAACCCCCTGTCCCATTCCCACCACCAACACCAAAGTCTTTTTGATTTGCTTATTCACATACCATCAAATTAATCATTTTACAGTGAAAAATTCAAATCATTTAATACATTGACACGTTAAGCAAGCACGACCCTTATTTAGCTCCCAAACATTTCATCACCCTAAAAGGAAACCCCACACCGCAGAACAGTCACTCCCCTCTCTCTCCCAGGACCCTTGGCAACCACCAATCTGCTTTCTGTCTCCATACATCTACCTATTCTGCGCATTTCACATAAAAGAAATAATACCATGGGTGGCCTTTTGTGTCTGGCCTCTTTCGTCCGCCAAGTTTTACAAAGGCAAAATATAGTTTATATTTTGTACCATGCTTTACTTTGTGGTTCAAAGTGCCTTCTTTTGGATATCAAAAGGAATAATTATACTCTCTATATAATAGCTCTCTACAAAGTGGATTTACTCCCCTTGTATCTCATATGATTAGACCCTCACAACAATATTACAAAGTAGCCAGGAATGCCCTTATTAGTACTATTTTACAGGTGAGAATATTGAGGCGAGAAAAGCTGGTCCAGAATCCCACAGTAAAGTTAGCTGGGGTATTTGTTTTCTTATTCCACTGCCTTTTCCAAAGCACTGTATGGGCTGCTGTCAGAACTCCTAGAAACACGGAATACGTACAAGTATCTATATTTTAAAATTTCAAAAGCATATTTTAAACGAATAGATAAATGAAAATAGCTTTGAATACATTAGTACTATTTCAACTCAATAGAGAGCTGTTTTGACCCATAACAGTTATAAATGACTGAAAGTAAACCATGCACAAGACCACATATTGTCCCAAGTCCAAAGCTCCACTTGGAGTCTCTTGAAAGCCAACTCAGCCACCAATTATTTGGGCCTTGGGGGTTGTCTGGGCCTTGGCTCTGCCGTCTGTACAGTAAGAAAGTTGGGCATAAATGACCCATAGGGTCTCTTCCAGATCAAAATTCTGTAAAGCTCAGCTAAGTTCTAGCTTAAATTCAAATTGAACTTATCACCTGCATCTATACAAGGTCAGCACAACCGGTTGAAATGAGAATCAATCACGACGAGTTTTAAGTTTTACTCATGACTAATGTCAACAGCCATTCTCGCTTGCCACAGTTTTTCGAGAAACTGAGAATGTTCTTTATCAGACTAAATATCCCACCCAGATTTTATTGACTAAATGATTTTGGTATAAACAGGTAATTTGTAGAGAGGTCTTAGTAATTTGGTGACGGCCAGGTTCTTGTCTTTTTCGTGTATGACACTATTCCAGACATTTCTCTGTAATTAAGCTGCTCATTCCGTGGTAAAAACTGCCCACATTCATCATCTGTGAATTTTGCAGTCACATTAGAACTGCGGATGGCATTTTAAAGCATGTTCGTAGACATGTTTTTTTCCAACCCGATACTCAAACCCAACTATTTATTTTCCACCAACCGAAAATTAATATCTGAATCTTGTTATGCCCTCTCCATGGGTTTTCTTTGGTTAAATTTTGTGTTTAACTGTGGCTTCAGCAATTCACCCAGGACTGGGGAGTCATCAAATTTAACAGAACTAGACTGCCATCTAGAGACCAGAATTTGAGTTCCAACGTCCTGGTCCTCAGTGAGCTTGCCCTTTAACAGAAAAGAGCAATCTGCCAACTAAAGAAGCCCCTGCTCACTTTTGCAAGGTGGGAGGCACCCATTGAATCTAGAGAGGGGAGAGTCCAGACCAAGGAGCTGGAGGTGGCCTGCTTCTGAAAGTCCTCCAGGTGGGTGACTACAGGAGGCATTAATGGCCATGAGTAGACAGAATCCTGTCCCCTGGCACAGGAATGAGTCTCCTCTAAGTTGCCGTTGTAAACAGAGTCCCATCTCCTGGAAGTGGAAAATGTATTGCTGGCCAGTTCAGATTTTCCAAACTGCACCATCAGCCAGAAAGGAAAGAGTCCTTCTACAGGGCAGTGAGAGCTGCAAAACTCTTTCATTTTATGTGAGAATCCAATCTCCATAGTTGTCATAAAACTCAAACTTGGCTTCCAATTTTCTGTGTGAGCATCACTTAGTTTCTATATCTTAGATACATTTGATAGTATCTTTTATGTGTATGATACCTTCCGCTTAGAAGATCCAGTAGTCCCTAAGTTTATGGAATTTAGGTCTGAAGATAGTACTGTGTTTAGTGTCTCCATGGAAAGTGCATAGCTCAGAAATTGCTCCCCCCTTTGTTTCCCCCAAAGCTGTCCTTCAGGACTGCGAGCTAAGGCCATCTGTTCCATCAGACAGTCTTTTGATGGATGTGAAGACGCTGACTGGAGGGGTAGAGCGGAGACTGAAGTGGCTGAGAATTAATTAACTGCATATCCATTTGGTAACTGTGCCCAGAAGTTAAGCTACCGGAATGTCTTATAAATCACAAATAACAACTATTATAGTTAACCTTAAAATCGTAGGCCACAAGACTTCCTACTTTGCTGATGCTAATTAAATGATCAAGCCTGTCCAACAGAATGCCAGGAGTCTTTCAGTTCGTGATGGGAGTGGCCAAAAGATGTGAACTATCTTGAAATATTTTTATAATACAGAATGAAGTGCACCATATGCACCCCAAGTTCCAGTGATGTCATTTTTTGGCTAGACCTCACATGTTTTAGGAACTTTTAAAACCCCAAATTGCTTTTGTTGCAAGTATTAAACAGGGTCTGGAAAGCAGACACTTCGGTGTGGGATTGTAAGAAGAGCTTGAGTTTCCGAGTCTAAGCAACCGAGCTTTGGACCTCTGCTCTCACTCATCAGACACCGTGGGAAACATCTAGAACAACTGGGAAAAAATGACAGGAAGAGTTAGTATGAGGATTAAACAGAAAAACATATCTGAAAGTGGTTTGTATATAGTAGATGCTTAACAAATGCTCCTATCTTTCCTTTAAAGTCTTACATCTGTTTCCCTTATCTTAGTGGTGCTCCACAGCTAGAAACAGGATGTTAATAATATCACTGGGTCTGGTCATTTTGTTTTATCCCTAGAATGCTAAATCTTCCAAACCAATACTCCTTAAGTTTAAATGTTCACATGAATCATGTGGAGATCTTGTTAAAATGCAGATTCTGGTTCAGTAGGTCTAGAGTGAGACCTGAGATTCTGCATTTCTAACCAGCTCTTGGGGACCCCTGCTGGTCTGGGGACCACATTTTGGGTAGCCAGGCTCTAAACCAAGGAATGGCAAACTATGCACTTACTGCCCATTGGTGAACGTCTTGTGTTTGTAAGCAAAGTTTCATTGGAACCCAACCATACCCATGGATTTGTACACAGGTGGGCAAAATGGTTTTATAGTTGTAACACAAATAAATAATAGAATAATTAATAAATAGTATAATACAAGAATAAACTCTGTTTCATGTACTCAAAACTGTAAATCTACTTTTGCTCACCCCTGCATAACATCTAAGGATGCTTTTTCAGCTATGATGGCAGAATTTACTATTTGGCACCACAGTTTACTGACCCCTGCTTAAACCACTCTCTTACTTGTTGCAGATGTGCAAACTAAGTCAATCATTGGTAGAAGCGTATGGAGGACTGGCAGAATAAGAGGGAGAAGGAGCTATCTGTATTAGTTTCCTAGCGCTGTTGTTACAAATCACAACACCAGTGGCTTAAAACAACACATAGTCATTGTCTTACAGATCTGTGGTTTAGACATCAGACAAGGGGCCTCACTGGGCTAAAATCAAGACACCGACAGGGCTGCATTCCTTTCCAGAAATGCTAGGGGAGAGTTCATTTCCTTGCCTTTTTCACCTTCTGGAGTCTACCTGCATTCCTTGGCCCCAGGCCTTTCCTCCATCTTCAAAGCCAGTAATAGTGGCTCTTTGACTCTTCTTCCAGCATAACATCTCTCTCCGATCACAGCCCTGAGGAATTCTCTGCTTTTAAGGGTCCGTGTGATCAAATCAGGCCCATCCAGACCCAGACAACCCAGCCAAGTCTCCCCATCTCAAGGTTCTTCATCACATTTTCCAGGTGAGGTAATATATTTAGGGGTTCCCAGGATTAGGGTGTGGAGTAAAATCTCTTCGGGGATTCTGACTACCACACTACCTCCAAGCACATTTTTCAAAAAGACACTCTTCTAATCATTTCTCTACTGTAATATGTTATGGTGGTTTTCACATTATGATGAAAAGATGTTAGATGAAGCAGAAAGACCATGAAACATGTAGAGGAAGTAGCCAGAGGGTTTGCCTTTTAAGTGCTTTTTCTCCCACCAAGTAAGGGTGCAAGCTCACTACCCAAAGATTTCTTATACCTCTGAAAAGGTGGTACACTGCGCAATTCCAGGGGAAGCCCTCAAGGAGCTCATTGTACAAAAGTTAGCTGAAGATTGAAACCTGAGATCAGAATATTTTATTCCTCCAGCTATTGATCATGAGTAAATTGAATTCTTTGAAAATAGTTTGTTTACCTCAAGCCACACATAAAACATTTGCCCACACTAATGTCTTGTGATAAAATTAATTACTGATGCATTAAAATCAACCTGCAGAAAAAGATTGTAGAAAAACATACCTTAATAACTATGGAGTGAGACCACTTGAATAGCAAGAACCGTAAAAATAAAGTCCAGTTACTCAAACTTGTACCCATACACAGTGTCATTTCTACAATAAGATGAAGCAACCCAGAACCCAAGACTACAAGAGAGAGGGGAAATGTTGACCTGTGGCACTGGGGCAAGAAAGCCAGAAAAGAAATAAAGAACAGAGAAAAGAGTTCTCCCAGGAATACTATTCAGTTACATCTAAAGCCCAAGGAGGGAGGTTTTAAATATAAATCACTGACAACTGCCTGCTAGGCTTAATCCTTCATATTTTGAGTATGTCATGGAACTCCATAAAAAAGCTTTATTACATAAGCCTTTCTCACTCTCCTAAGCTCATTCTTTCCAACAATGGCAGAAATAAAATAACAGGTAAGTGACCAAGAAAATATACGTGGCTCAACCATTGTGTAAGATTTTATTTTGCTAAAGGTCAAGACAAATTATCATGAAATCCTTAGAGATACTGTTACATGGTTGCTGGGGACAAAAGGTTTCTTTTAAGAAGAGCTTCTTAGAAAAGCGAAGGGTGCTGTTTCAAGCCTCAGCTAACTTTTAGTTAATGACTCTTGCCTTTTCTCCTACCAGCTCTGCTTATTAAAAGCAGAATGCAATTTGGAGTGTGTGCTGTCAGAATGAACAGCAGGGTCAGGCACTAATCCCCAATTGTATGCCCCCAGGATGCCTGCCCCAGAATAAGGAAATGCTTACATTTGATCCTGTTTGATTAACCTTCCAGGTAGAGAAAGAGAGGCAGCCAGGGGTCTGCAGCTACTTGACAGGGCATTCTTAGGGGGATTCAGGAAAAGTCACAGCCAGGATGCTGACTTAGTATAACAAACGTAGGTTGTGGCTGTATAATAGGAAGCAAGCCTTTGGGGAAGAACATCACCAACCAGGGCATTTATTTCCTTCAAAATATTCATTACAATACAATAATCCCTAATGGGCATGTGGTATTTTATGGAGTGCCTTACGCTTCAACGATACCACTACCATGTTTGATCTTCACCACGTTCCTTTGTCTCAAAAGGTTAGAATGAAGGTTAATTTTTTAATTTCCCAATTAAAAAATCCCCATTACCTGTCAATGCACTTCCTTCTTGCCCTGGTGTTTAACATTTTCTTGAGGTAGAAACCTTGAAGAAGGAAGACACGTCACTGGGTGCGGGAGGGGGATACGGGGATGGTGAGAGGATAGATAAAACCATGTGGTTTGAAAAGACATCTGAAAACATGGGCCAAAGAAACCACAGGTGACTTCTATTTCTGGGGCTCCAGGTACAATTAGAATAAAAATCTATCAGGGTTATGGAAATGGTTTAATTCTATTGTAAAATGTAGCATTATTTAGCAATTAAGTCAGAAGTTGAAATTTGCTGTTTCAGTGAGTGTGAATCCCAGACACTCAGTGATAGCTGCTGCATTCAGTATGCTACTAAGAAATGACTGTGGACTAATCAGAAGTAGTTCTCTCATCTCTCAAGAAAAGTATGCTTTTGTATTTATCACCCCTTCGCCCTTGACTCCATACACGTACATTGAAGAAAACCCTGTTTGTCCTTCAAGATTCAGTGCAGCACCATATTCACCATGAGTTTTCCCAGACAGTAGTATTATTTGTTCTGTCTGTGCTGGTCTGTCAATGATATAATTTCCATGCTTTAAGTCACTTACGTGGTTTTCATGATCCCTTCCTTATGAGACAATAAGTTCCAACTGGGCAGGGCAAGTAAAACACCTAGCACTTTGTATGTACTTGTACTATGTTTGCTGAGTAAATGTATGAATTGAATAACGAAGCAAGAAGAATCACCAGAAAATAATTAAACCCACTGAGGCCAGCTTTGATCAAATGCACATCAGAAACTCATGATATATACATTTAAACTGGGCATTTGTCAAATACAATTGTTGCTGAGTACTTAACCAAAACTTGCTGTCATCATTAACTTGATGTGATCATTTTATCACAGACCTGATGTAGATGACTTAGGTAATGCATATTTTTATAATCGTCTATCTACTCCAGCCAGCTGTGCCTGACTTATAAAATAGAACTTCTTCATGCCGAGCAAATCCATTCAGAGGAATAGCAGCTGAAAAGTCTGCAATTTTCTCTACTGCCTCATTTCCCATAGGTTAATACCAACAAGGTATATATCCCAGAAATTCCCTTTCCAAAATCAAAAGAACTTTGGTTCTTCTACAACTGGGCTAATAAAGTCAATGGGGGTCTGAATTCTTACTTACCAGCAACATCTTAAACATATCACAATAGATGAAATCCAACTCTTTCCAACCTTGTTTACTCAACACAGGCACACACCTTTTAAAACTGTGGGCAGAAGAACTGAGAATGCAGGATTGGTGCTGGATTCGATTTTTCCAACCTAATGAAAAAAACAAAACAAAATGACTCTTTTGATTACAAACCAAACCTTCATCCAAAACCCCAGCAAGAATCAATATTCTTGTAGGAGTTGCAAATTTCTCTTTACAAGAATCTTAGTTGAGTAAATACTCCCAAGTAGACTTTGTTCTAGAAAGAAAGCAACTTTAATAAGAAATAGAAGTGGGCACTTTTGCTTGAGTTGAAGTTGTAATTTCAAGTGGAAAGACAGCGTGAATTCTTCTGGAAAGGAGAAGGTGATGGGACGTTAACTTTTCAGTCATCAAAGGGCATTTCTGGACATTTGTCTTTATCTCTAATTTTCTGCACAGCTATCTGTTACCTAGATAACAATGTGTTTTATGTCTGCTCTCCATTAGCCCGCGCTATAGTTTTATGAGCCATACAAAAAGAAAGTGAAGGAGGAGCTCAACCTCCTTGGGAGTGTTATTTTGTTGTTAGCTTTCAAAGGAGCTCAGACAACCACTTTTGTTCAGGCCAAGTGAGAAGGGGAGGGTGTTTTATTATTGGCCAACCCCAAAAGGTAACAGTTGTCTAGACTCCAACCACACTTTAAGTTTGAGAGATGATAAGACAGTAGCCCCAACGATCCAAATAATTATGAACTCTTCATGACTTGTTTCTCAAAAGAAGGAAAAGGGGAAAAAATAAGCACATGGAAGAATAGTATTCCTTTCCTTTTTTTTAAAAAAAAAGCCATGAAATATGTTTAAAAATATTTTATGAGGTCACACTAAAAAAAGAGTAATTGGAAGAAAAATTCTGCTTGTCTAAGCGAAGAGCACATTTGTAGCGGTAGGGTAAATGTTTTATCGATTGAGAAGCTGGGAAACTCAAGTCATTACTCACCATGGGCTAAAGAATAATTGCTAATGCTCTGGCGGAAAGATTAAAAACAGTTTCTGGAAGTATTTCTTACAATGATCAATGGTGTATCATCCCAGGCCATTGGATCTTCAATAACATTTTTCCCTTTTGGGATACAATCAATTTTTATAATATGATTCATTTGCCAGTGGGCATGCTTTCTTCATACAATGAAAAGGCACTTATGCATCTTATATTGTTGAAAAGTAATCTTATACAGCCAAAGATCAGTCTGTGGTATAGGAGACTCACTTGAATCCATCTCTATTTTAAATGGGTTTGGGAAATCATCTGGGGTGGGGAAGTAGGGGGTTGGGGAGACAGTTACTAGCTTCTTTGTTATTGCTTTGTTAACCCTTTAAGAATGCATTTAGCACACTCTAACAGCACTGGTGATCATCATAACACCAGGGGAGTGACTGAGGGTGCTGTTTTAGATGTGAACATATGCCACAGTGAGCTTGACTCATTTACAACACTAATTACCATGGTGGAGCGCTGAGGTCAAGGGTTGCCCTCACAGCTGTCTACTGGCTGCACTCATCTGACAAGGCCTTCAGCATCCCTTGGCAGAGCTCCACTTGGGTCCACTGCTGCTGAAGCCATCAATTCATCCTTGCTTTAATAAAGAACGACTTCTGTCTGAGAGGATGTGCTCTCTCCAAAACTTCTCTCAAGAGAGAAAATGCTGGAAGCCTGGGCACAGATGCCTCTCAGGTTCCACTTCGTCATTGGACTCGTGATGAATGAAATGCATGGCCCCACAACCGGGGAATGTCAAGTGGAAAAGCCAACAAAAAGAGCACGAGTGCCAAGCCCAAGAAGTGGTCCAATGTTCTTTTGAAGGGTGACACGCACCCCAACCCGGAATTTTGTTTCAATCTGAGAACAATGGCTTTTATGAGATTGCATAAAGGTTAGTCCATTTTCTGTCCATTTCAAATTCTCCTCATTCAACTCCTGGGCTCTGCACCCAATGAACTGAACATTCAAAAGGGAAAGAAAATAAATGAAACAAAAATATTGAAAATATTGTTTAGATTGTTGACATTTCAAATATCTCCTTATTTGATGGTGAGATTATGCTCAACCTGGGTCCCTGACCCCCTAAATTTTTGTGTTCCTTTGGATGTCTAGCGCTGCATAGGCAGTGCTTTCCATTTTTGCATCTGGCCTATTTATTTGGTGAACCAAGTTATTTGGCTTCCTATCTTTTTTTTTCTTATTTTCAAAGTAAAAATATCTTAAGAGAAATAAATATTAAAAGAAAAAGTAACATGTCTAGAATATTTTAGAGATTTTACTAAATAAAAAACTCCTTAATAATGTCACTTCAAGAGTAGTCTTCCTAAAAGAAAAAAAATTAATCATCCTACTCATCATCATGAAAGTTAAGTTTATTGAGTGCTTATTTTGGGCAAGGCACCAAGTACAAGCTAAATATAGATATTTCTAACAACTACTCTGTGAGGTAGATTAGTATTACTACCTACACTTTTTACAAAAGAGGAAATTGAGACCTAAAGAGGTTAAGCAACACTAACCATTTCCATAAAGCTAGGTCAGCGTAAGGTTAAGAATAGAACCAGATTTGTCTACTCTGAAGGCAAGGCTCTTAGCTGCATTACTTTGTTTCATGCTCATAAATCTTCTTGGTTTTAGCAAAACCAATGGATGTAATCATGTAAGTTAATTTCACATCGAAATCTAGAAATCATGACATTCCCTCCTCTGTTCCCAGTGAACCACACCACCAGTGTTATCTTTGGTAACTGCTACTCCATGAACCTTACGCTCCTGCCAAAATGCTCTTCTTGCTACTTGGTCTATTTGTGCCTACTGTCTGTCCTCAGTTCCAACTTCACTTCTGCTATTGCAAATGTCATATTCCAAGTGACCTTGCCAGAAGTTCTCTCTCGCCGCTCTGAACTTATACTTCACTTATGTTTCTGTATATTATAGTAATTTCAATGTGTCATATATTTTATTGTATATTTGCATCACTCTTGGTGCCTTGCAATAAGTTCTGAATTAAATTAAAGTTTGCTAAATGAATGAACAAAAGGTATACATCAATGCCCGTTCCTCAGAAATAACCAACACTCTACTGGTAGAGTTTATTTTAAATAATTTCTAGCCATGCAAATCATTCCCTAACAAAATTTAAGGTTTGTAACCTAGTTAAGAGTTAATCAGACCTTGGTTTTGGGGTGGTATGTTACTTTGCTATGGTTTCCATAGCAAAATACACAGATTGTACGGTTTAAGTAAGAGAAATTTATTTTCTCACATTTCCAGAGGCTAGAAGTCCAAGATCAAGGTGTTGGCAGGTTTGCTTTCTTTTGAGGCCTCTCTCGAAAGCTTACAGAGGGCTGTCTTCTTGCTGTGTCCTCACAGAGTCTTTTATCTGCACATACACCCCAGGTACATTTTTGTGAAATTGGATTAGTATCCACTGTAACAACCTCATTTTAACTTAATCATCTCTTCAAAGGCCCTATCTCCAAACAGTCACACCCTGAGGTACTGGTGGTTAAGGCTCCAATATATAATTTTCAGAGACACACAAATCATCTCATAACAGATAGCGTTTGATAAAAAATAAAAGCCACTATACTAGTATGAAAGCATTAATAAGTCTTAAAAATGGTTACTTCTCAAATTGACTGACACTCTAAACACGAATGCTTTAGAATCCCCAATCCTACAATTTAGCCTTAGCTTTAAAGAGTGGGCCATTATTTTTGATTGTCAATCTGTCAGCAAATTTAAAAACATCTGAATTATACAATTTATAGTGAACAAAGTAAAAAACCAGGGCTATTTCAACTATAGGATAATTCATCAACTATAAGGAAGAGTCTAAAAACACAGACCGAGTTATGGTAAGCAGGGTAGTATATGCAAAATTTTTCCTTCAATATAAACTTACGAGGGTCTCTGCAGCATGGTATAACAAAGCTTGGTTATTCCCATAATTGCATTTGCTAGCTCTTGGGCCAGCACAGTTTTGATGCTCCAATGAAGTAGAAAAGAGCTCATAGATTTTCAAGGCTTTGACTCAAGCCAGAGATATGCTGTTAACAGTTCAAGACAGGGGGGAATTGTAATATATGGCCTCCAAATGTATACTTTTTCTGACCCGGGTAATGAAACATAAACCACACATCCAGCCTTTGATAAAGTAGTGCTCACTTGTGCAGTGAGGGACAGCAGGTAGGTATTTATTTCTCTGGTCACCACCCTAAGTTGTCCTTGACTGGCAAGGCTTTTGCATTAACCCTTTTCTCAAAGGACTGTGAGGAAGTTGGCTCTTGGTGATGAAGTATTACGACATTCACCCATTCTTCAGGTTTCCATTTGCTTGTAATTAACTCACTGCTGTGCTCCTGTGTGCTATGGCTGCTGTTATAATAATACCATCTTGTTGAGTGATTATAAATAACCCAATGGAGAGAGAGAGGAGAGAGAAAACTTCTGCACCATGAGTCAGCCTCCAGTAAGTAAAAAGCAGGTTGCCAGAATTTCCCATCTCATAGATGTGCCCAACCCTCCAAGTGACCCTGCTTTGAGCTACCATCCCTCTTTGTGCACTATGTGATGAAATGGGAAATTCACTGACCCAGTTTTTGAGAATCGAGAGAATTATGACTGCAAAGTGATATAAAATAGAAATCACTAGAAATACTAAATAACCATGACCATCATTAATGGAGTTGTGGCAATAAAATATCACTTAATGGGCCAGGAGAAAGACATTACGGTGGGTGGAGGAGCTGAGAAGAGTAAGAAGAGGAGAAAGAGCGAAGGAGAGCCTGGAGATGGGCAGCAGCAATGTTGTTCCAAATCTTCAGAGATCCGTTCATTTGATACAAGTGTGACCCAGCATAAAAACATTGTGAAGTGATAGCTGTAAAAAGTGAAATGTAAGGCTTAGCTCCAAGGAATAACGAGAGGTGTGTGTGTGTGTGTGGGGGGGGGTAAGTGGGATGGGGGAGGGTGTGGCTTTTGGAAAGAGAACAGAATTGGTCTCTGAAGGAATAGAGCTTAAAGGAGGGGCTTCATACTGAGTACTTTATGGGTTACTAATGAATGAGGCCTGATACTCACCTCTTCATGGGAGGGGGTGCTGGTGCAGGCACAGAAAGAAAAAAGACCAGGGACAATCCAAAGAATGAAGAAGCAATTTAATCTTCTAGAAGAAGAAAGATTGTGACTTTGAAGGGGGTTCACTGGTTCAGCCACTGGGGAGGCTGCCTGCTCAGAGGCTGGAAAGCACATCTTCAAGAAATGACATGTGAGAACCCCCAGCTATAACTGGGGGAGCACAGAGGTAGCAGAGCTACGACTGCAACTGGATATCATCCCAGCAACCTGGGAGAACAAAAGCGCAGGGAGGGTGAGGGCAGTTTCCAGGGTCACTCTCAGTTCCTTGTGACAAAAGCTGAAGGGGAGGGGGGCAGGGCAACTCTCAGAAGATGAGCAGAGGGTCTGTGGTAGACAGCATGGGCTTTGTCACCATTGGTGCCCCCTGGCTGTACCCTCAGAATAAAATGTTAGAATTGATTCAACACAGGTCTGAACAAGGGATACAACACCACTAAGAGAAAGCAGTGGTATCCCATAAAGTTTTTTGAACATGAAAGTACAAAATCAGAATTGAATTCAGTGACTGACCAATGTGTGAGTTTAGGTCTTTTATGTAACTTTTTGGAGCCTCAGTTTTTTTCATGTGCAAATGTGAATTATAAGAATTGCCTCATAGAGCTGCCAAAATAATATAAATGGAAGCATAATACAAATACCTGTTGAGCATCTATTATGTGCCTAGGATGGAATATGAACTAAAGAAGAAATGCAAAGGCTCCGCCCTAATGAATCTCATGTTAGAGACAGTGCATCTATCACTTAATGCTCATCAACACTTACTTGCTTAGTTCCCCTCACAGTTAGGTGGAGGTCACAGGGCTGGAGTCTGACAACATGAGATAGGTGGGTGTGGTATGAGGCACTTCTAGGCCCAACCTTCAGAAAACATCCTTCATGATCATGCAACACTCTCTCGCCTTCTGTGATGATCCTGGAGGCCACGTGTTCCAGATCGTAAAGCTACATATATGTAAGACTTACCCAGTCTGTGTCTGACAGTGATTGGAGCCAAAAGTGAACTTGATTGTCTTGACCACTGAGTCTGTCCCACTAGGGAACCTGAGGCCTGCCAACATGGTCTGCCATGTGAGTGAGCTTGGAAGTGGGATTTCCTGCAGTGAGTTTTAAGATTACCATAGCCTGGGCTAAAACAAAAACTGTAGCCTATTGAGGGACCCTGGGCCAGAGGCAACCAGCTAGGCTGCACTCACATTCCTGACCCACATAAACTGTGAGGTTACAAATGTTTTGTTGCTTTAAGCTTCTCATTTTTAGGGTCGTTTGTTACACAACAACAGATAACTGATACAAACCCAAGTGTTCATTAATAGGTGAGTGGAAAAACAATCTGGTATATTCATACAATGAAAGACTACACGTCAATAAAGAATGAACTATTGAACCACCACATGGATGAGTCTCAAGGTAATAATTAAAGAATTAGAAGCCAGAAAAGAATACACACTATGAGAGTCCATTATATAAAGTCTAAAAAACGCAAACTGATTTACAGTGGAAGAAATCAGATCAGTGACTGCTCAGGAATGTAACTGAGCTGGGGAAAGAAGTAAGGAAGGGTAAACGATTACAAGGGGGCATGCAAAAATCTGGGGAGTGATGCCTATGTTCACTATCATGACTGTGGTGATGGCTTCACAGGTATACATATGCCACAACTTATCAAACTATGCTCTCTAAATAAATGCAGATAATTGTACGTTAACCCTAATTTAATAAAGCTGGTAAAAAACAAAACACCGTGTTCAGCCATATAACTCTAAAATGATTGACACTGTTGGAAAACTAATTTTTGTTCCATTACCTTGAAAATCCAATAGTGTGCTCTTCATGCTAGCCTTGTGTTTGTGCAAAACTAATCTTATTTATCTGTCCACCCACTTAGGTCTCTCTGTTGAAGGCATACTGTCAGAAGTAACACATACTTCCTTTTAAAATAATAATCCTTTAAAAGTGATTGTCTCACTCCTTGTCCAGGTTTGTGGGTATTTCATTTACTCTTCCAGATTTGACCTTTCTCTTCCTAGTACCCCTGAGGCAAGACTGCAGGCTCTAGGTTTATGCATTCCCAATCCAACACAAGCTAAAGAAGCTTGTCAGAGGGTAAACAGATGAGTGTTTGCTCAATCAAGTTCATTAGCAGTGTAAAGAGGAATCAAGACTTCATTCTGTACATGGTAGGGTCTACAGGGGGAAAAAAAAAACAAACTCTCAAAATCTCAGCCCATGGTGCTCTAAATCAGGCAGCAGATCCAATTCTCACCTTTCCAGACTTATTTAATGTGGCTTGTCGGTTGGCTTGCTTCCCTTAGAGCTGGGTTTATTTCTAGTTTTCTCCCACTCATTTCTTTAACTTATCCAACCTTTTGCCTGATATCTGAAGAATCACCAGTCTGTGACAGACAGAAAGCCTTCCTCACTTGGGCATAATGTATTAATCTAGCTAAAATTCTAGCTATGATATTATATGACCTTAACACCTTCAAAATTTTATATTCAAGCAGCTGAAACTTTTAATGGCTGACTAAGCTTCTAGAAGCCATAACTTAGAAGATACCCAATGCACTTTATAATGAATAAATTAATGAATCATTAGACTTCAGCAGAGCTGATACTATTCAGTGGACATAATTATTTCTTGATTAGAGAAACTACATTTATTATTTGTGGGGTTTGCTAAGGTAATAGTGCCAAAATATTTTTTATTAACAGATGTATACAATTAAACAGATATTATAGACACAGCAATTTATAAAATCATAATTTAATTGTATACTTTATAAGATGAAAGTCATATTACAAGGTTGTCAACAAATGTTATATCTCACCCCTTGGAAAAGACTTACTGAGGGTCCTGCAAATATTTTGAGATGACCAGGATTACTGGTTAACAATATGCTTTTATGATTCTGTCAAATCAAATGTTTTTCTCCTCCAATTTGGAGTGAGAACTGAAAATATTTTATATCCAACTCATCAGTAGTGGTCCACTGTTATCTCATTCTCTCTTGACATCTACCTTATTTATTTACTCCTCTTCCCTTCCTCTCGCCCTCTATACCACAGCAGCTCTCTTTAGGCCTCTAGGGAAGGTGGTGTTTGTTTATAGGAAGGTCAGAGGTGAATTGTACAAGCCATGCTTTTTCCTAGTGTCATAGTCTCATTTGAAAATGAGAGAATGAATTTTAAATCAGAGCCGCATGGGAACAAAAGGATGAGGACTTGAAGAATCAGGGGGCAGAAGTCTGCTTCCATCGTGTATGTGGATAAGAGGTGGGGCTCTGCAAGCTGAATCAAAGCTGTGAGAAGAGAATGTGACGTCAGCTCCTCGGAAGGCGACTATGGGCTGTGCTCCATGCGGGCTAAATTATGGAATGACATGAACGGAGTCTGAATCATAGATCCATTACTAAAATCTATGTGACCTCACTCAATTTCTTCATCTATAAAATGAAGATATATTTGCCTTATTGTATTTACTCCACTCTGACATGTTGTAAATAAGGTAAAGCATGTAAATCTTTTAGAATAGTCCCCAACATGTAATAAAGGCTTAGAAAATGATGCAGTATTTCTGAATTATTTTCCTAAGTGTGTTGAAAGGAACATTTATTTTATTGGACATTACTAGACATTATATGAAAAATTGCTCTGTGGTCATATTAATTATAATATATGGAGTTAAATAATTTTAATTTTTTAAATTAATTTGGGACCTCTGAAAGAATTTAATAGGCTAATAAGTATTGAAGAGATATTGTATTTAACTTTTCTAAAATTGATTGGGTCAAAGGACCATTTTGGCTACATTCTATAGGAACACTCCTTGGCAGTGGTTAATTACCTAATGGAAGACAAAAAATTCACTTTGGGTACCAGCAAAGAAGAAATTAAAACTAGAAAGGAGCTAGTTTTAATTTTAACATACAGGTGTTTTCATATTTTAAAGACTAATTTTACTTTATTATGTAGTTTTATTATGCAATAAGTGTGAAATAAATATTAGAGGTAACATAATATTACTAATTCTGAAGGATTCTAAAGGGTCCTAATCTAGCCCAGACCTAACAAATAAAATAATCATTAAGTATCACTCATAAAAATTAGAGAACTCAGAGCAGTAATGAACTTTCATAATAATAAAGGGTCAGTTCACCAAGAAAATATAGGAATCCAAAATGTATATCTATCCCACAACCTAGATGGCAGGGCTGCCACACTAGTGGGTTCAAAGAGGGATTTTACCTCATAATGAATTAATTATACTCCATATCTCACCCATACTTGATTCAGATGACACTCATGAGTTTTGGGACTTAGATTTGATATGGGAATAAGTTAAGACTTTGGGAACTATTGAAAGGGGTGAATATATTTTGCATGTGAGAAGTATATGGATTCTGGGAAAATAACAGAAGGAATATCATGGGTTGAATTGTGTACCCCCAAAATCCATATATGAAATCCTAACCCTCAGTACCTCAAAATGTGATTGTATTTAGAGATAAGGTCTCTTAAGAGATACCTAGTTTAAATGGGGTCATTGGGATGAGCCCTAATCCAGTAGGACTGGTATCTTTATTAGAAAAGGAGATTAAGGCACAGAACCACATAGAAGAGGGAGAACCATAAGAAGACAGATGGAGAAGACAACCATCCATAGTCTAGGAGAGAGGTCTCAAAGGAAACAACTTTGCCAACAACGCCTTGTTCTTGGACTTTTAGTTTCCGGAAGTGTGAGAAAATAAATTTCTGTTATTTAAGCCACCCAGTGTATGCTTCTTTGTTATAGCAGTGTAGGAAACTAGTACAAATCCAAAAATATATGAAATACAACACAAAACTGAAAAGGTAAGCAGACAAATCTGCAATTACAGTTGCAGACTTCACCACTAGATAAAAGAACTGAGCAATATTAGTAACCAACAGATATAACTGACACATATGCTGTAATTCATCATTGTGATTATAAACTGACATCTATAAAATACCCCAAACAATAGCAAAATATATATTTTTTAAGTACACATGAAATATTCACCGAGAGAGACCATACTGTGGGTTACAAAACAAATATTAAAACCTACAGCCAAGATCACACTTAATAGTGAAAGACTGTTTCTCCCCAAGATCAGAAGCAAGGGAAGAATGTCTCTCTCATTACCCCTATTTAACATCATAGTGAAGGGCTTTGCCATGGCAATAAGTCCACAAAAATAAATAATAGATAAACACATAAGAAAAAATTAAAATAATCCCTATTCATGAATGACATTATTAGAGAAAATCTCACAAAATCTGCAAATAATTTTTCTCTAAAACTAAAGGGTGCGTTGAGCAAGGTCATAGGATACACAATACAGACACAAAAATTCCTTCATATTTCCATGTACTAACAATGTATAATTAAAAACTAAAAACTTGAAAGTAGACATTTACAATATCTCTTAAAAAGGAAATACATAGTTATAAAACAAGCAAAACATAATCCGGATCTATATACTTAGAACCATAGCATGCTACTGAAGGAATTCAAAGATCTAAATAAACGGAGACACACTGTGCTCATGGGAGACTCATCATAGCAAAGATCTATTCTACCCTAATCAATCTAAAGAGTTCATGAAAATAATTTTAATTAGATATGGACAGGGTTTTTTTGGACATACAGACAAACGTATTCTAAAATGCATAAATAAAGGCAAAGGAAGTGAAATACCTTAGCTAAACTATTTTTGAAAGAAGAAAAGTTGGAGAAATCATACAAATTTCTATGAAACTACAGTGAGTACTAATATAATGGAGTATTAGCCTAGAGATAAATACGTGCACCATCAGAACAAAATGAAGAGTCACACAAGTGTAGCCATTTGATTTTCAACAGAGATGCAAAAGCAATTCAGTGGAAAAGTGATAGTCTTTTCGACAAATGGTATTAGAATGATTGGACATTCACAGGCAAAACATTGAAGAATCTTGATGTAAAGCTCATGACTTATGTAAAAAGTTAAGTAAGAAAGATCACAAATGCACGTTTAAAGAAAACATAGAGGAAAATTTCATTATCTGGAGATACAGTTCTTAGATGGGGCACCAAAGCATAATCTATAAAAGAAAAACTTGATGAGTTGAATTTAAAACTTTTTGCTCAATTGAAAACATTGTTGCAAGAATAAAAAGCAAGCTACAGATGGGGATAAAATATTTGCAATTCACATACCTGACAAAGGACTTGTATTTAGAATATATAAAGAACTCTCAAAACTCAATAGTAAAAAAACAAACACCCCAATTGAGAAATATTTAAAAGCTTTAAATGGATAGTAAAGAGGTTATATGGATGCAAAGCAAGCCTATAAAAAGACATTCAGTATCATTAACCACTAGAAAAATTGAAATTAATACCATGATGGTATATTTCTACAGATCTACTAGAATGGTTAAAATAAGTAATACTAATAATACAAAATGCTACTGAGGATGTGGAACAGCTGGAACTTTCATGTATTGCACATGACAATGCAGAATGGTAAAACCACTAAGCAAAACAGTTTGGCATTTTCTTATAAAATTACATGTTTAGGTATCATGTGACCCAGCAGTCCCACTTCTGGGTATTCACTCTAGACATATTGAAACTTAGATGCACACAGAAACTTATAATTGAAGGTTATTAAAGGTTTTTATTATTTATAACAGCTTGATTCTTTTTAAAATCCTCACCTAAGGATATATGTATTGATTTTAGAGAGAGAGTAAGAGGATTGGGGGAGAGGCATCAGTGTAAGTAAGAAACATCAACTGGTTTCCTCCCATATGGACCCTGACTGGGGATTGGACCTGCAGTCTAGGTATGTACACTGACTGGGGACTGAACCTGCAAACTTCTGGTGTACAGGATGATGCTCCAAACAATTGAGCCACCCATCCAGGGCAACAGCGTGATTCTTAATAACCAGAAACTGGAAATGACTTAAGGGTCCTTTAACAAGTGATTGGATACAAGCTCAGCAGAATACTGTGCAGCAAAGTAACAGAAACAGACTGTTGACATACACAAAGACATTATGCTGAGTGACAGAAGCCAATCTCTAAAGGTTACAAACTGTATGATTCCATTTATGTGACATTATGGAAAAGGCAAAACTATACTATAGATCAGTGTTTCCCTAGGAGTTAGTTATGGGGGAAGTGGGATTTTAAAATCTGTCATCTAGTTTGAGGACCGAATATTTTTTCTTATTATTACTCAGTCTATTCAGTTATTTTCAATGTATACACGTTTCCATTCTTCTGGGAGCCTAGGACTTGGGAATGCAAAAAAAAAAAAAAAATTGATTCAAATTTTGCTTTACTTCTGATCATGTTTTCCTTCTCTAAAGCAGTGAACACAAAGAGCTGAGCTGATTGAATATGGGAGAACCAGTGGTAAGAGAGACCATAGTTGTGATATTGGTTTACTGATAAGCAAGCAGAAGTTAGGATAGGCTAACAACTTGCCCAAGTTCACACAGAGTGTAAGTGCAAAAGTGTTTTCAAATCTGAATTATATATTTTAAGTTCCATCACTTTTCATTGTAATGTTTTAGTGAGGTGGGAAGTTTTGTTAGAAAGAGAAGAGGACTCCTGTTGGGTGAACAGAGCAGAAGGGGGCATATTGTGACCTTTGTGGGTGCTGGGCACTTTTGCCTTTGTGGGACTTCTTCCATTATAACACCCATGTTAAACATTACTTTTGATACAACTTTAAATATTTTAAAAATTTTTCCTACTGTAGGCAAAATTAATAGATTTTCAAGGACCCTAAAATGTTAATTTCCTTTAAATTTTCATTTGAAGAAAATCAAACTTTTTATTCAACTCTAAAAGGGTATCTTTTCTCCTGATTTTAAAAGAAATTAAAATATTTTTGTGGCTCCATGAAAGGATCCTCAATAATGTGACTACTGTGCCTAATAGATAAATTGCCCCTGCAAAGCAATTTAAACATTGGAAAGATTCTAACTTTCTTAGAGGGAAGGCATGATAGCAGCATCACAAAAATGATGCTATTCTGACTCCAGTCAGCATAAAGTGCACCTCTGGGGAAAGAGTTAACATAGTTACTCTTGTTGAGCAAAGACATTTGAATCTATGCATCTTTAAATTTTCTTTTCAATAAAGCAACTCGAACTCATTCCTTTGATCTACACCCAAATACTGTAAATTGCTAAGTGATGGTAAAGAGAGGACAATTAAGGGAGGAGATCCTTGGTTTCTGGGAAACTGTCAATTACACAGCTTCCTTTCTCCTGTGCAGCTGGTGGACCACCTGAGCTCCAGGAGCTGCCGGGTCAGCAGTGGCTGGGTGAGCAGATAGATCATTACTTATACCCCCTACAGGGCAGAGAGAAATTGGCATTTTCCACTTACAGGCATCTGTACTCTTCATCGAGAAGCCCTGTATTTCTCCCTTTTTATTGGGAAAATGTTACTAGAATCACCTTTTGGGCATACCCCTCAAATATCATATGAATTTATTTAATCTGAAGCTCTCTTCAGTTATTTCCTCTATTGCCCAGTGGTGTGCCTTTGTTCATGTTTTCTTCTTTCTGTTTCAAGGATTCTTTTCCCTTTTCCATTTACCAGCCTTCACGACCTAGGCCACCTAGGTCACCTCTATGTCTGCTTTCCAGATCCTGGCTTTCAGAATTAGTATTGTCTTTCCTTTCATGGAAATTCTAATTATCACTGCCTTTACTATAAAATAGGTATCATAGTTGTGTTCCTCCCCAAGTCCAAAAAGAGAGTACCTTCCCAATTTTTCTTTCTTTCTGCCTGAAAGGTATTCAAAAACAATTGTTGAATTTTGAGATTGAGTCAAAGTCCTTTCTTTAGGCTCATCATTGCTGCAATCCCTTCCATTGATTCTCCCATGTATCTTGATTTGAAGGTGTGAAATATGCAAGCATGGGGCATCTGAAGAGCTAATATATGTTGCCAAGCACTTCAGACAATCCTCAATTTCTCTGAAATGTCGTACTTCAAAGAACCTGATAAGGATTCAGAAGCAGCCACTGAGTGAAGTCCCTATGTATTAGATCAAGTAGTTCGTTAGAAACCACCAGTGACACCAAAAAGCAAGATCCCAAGTTACTTTTGATCACAAAGTCCTCAGTAGCTGTCAGTGTGCTCAGGGAGAAATACCTTATATTTTCTCAAGTTCAAGCTCAATGGCAGTACTTGCACTGGCCCTACTTCTACCACCTCAACACTGCGACTTCTTTCAGGAGTGTTACTATAATAACGTATAAAACTATAATAGCTATCATTTTTCCAAATATTTATTGTGTTTCAGGCACTATTTTGTTCTTACATACATTGTGCCACTTTCCCTTTAAAAACCCCAGTAAGGTGGATATCACTATTACCAGTTAGTAATACCCAAACAAATTCTGATTGGACCCAAATTATGCATGATGACCAGATACATTCTGCACAATACTTTGGTAGCCAGGCCACTATTTCCTTTAGCCAGACTGCAGCATACAGGAAAAGTAGCAGAGATGGTGACAAATGTGGAGGTGGGGGTGTCTCTTCCCAAAGTGGTTGAAGTGGCCTAACTAATTCTGTGTTATGTCACATGTCTCACAAGTGCTTTGTACAGGGTAGGTTCCCAAGAAATGGCAAGGCTAACACTATTGTTTAATGATTGTATGAACTCTTGAAAATAAAAGGCCAAAAAGAAATAGTGCTTTTAATTGTGCATCAGTAGGATTGATGTTTGGAGGCAAGAAGGACTAGAAACTAAAGATACATTCAGGAGTTTTTGCCTAAAACTCAGCAACCAAATGCTTCAACACACCCTAGGAGGTCCCACATACCTAAGTGTTTCTGTTGTCTGTACTTCCTATACCTCCCTTCCAATATACATAGGAAGAAAGAAGACAGGCAACACTGCCTTTACAAATAGCCATTTGAAATCTTTGGGCTAAAGGAAAAAGAGGCAGTATAATAGATTTTTATGATGTTCTTATTTTTTAGGACCTACTTCCTTCCAGAATATCTGTATCTGGGAGTGAATTAAGGGAGCGAACAGAAAGGACTCAGCTGTCTCATATTAAGAGAGTGCAAGCAAGATACAGAGTTTTTGTTTTCACAGAGTCTTCACACACCCCATAAACATCCCATTCGGAGTCCATTGTGATGCAGGAATAAATGAGTATTAAAATAACACACGGTGGGAGGTCTCCGTGGCTCCCATGATGCCTTTGAAGACTGTGTGGAGCACATGCCTGGGTCTGTTCCACAGTCTAAGGAAGTTCTCTTAAAAATGAGACTTTCTAGAATGGAAACGCCTCGTAGCTCGATTATCAAATATTTAATGGGAACTTTGTGCTGCTTAAAACAGGCATGCCGTTTGGGTGGAGCTATATAACATACGTCTCCGTTGACTCTTCTGTAGAGCTGGCATCCCTGACACTGATGATACTAACCAACGGTGCAGCGGAACTTCAGTGGGATGACACTTGAAGCTTACTTTGCAGTCTATGTAAGAACTGTTGAGTATTTACTTCTCTTCCTTAATTATTATTAAAATTGAAAATGTAAAACTAAGACAGTCGTAATAAAATAGCTCACACAAAAAAGGACAAGCTTAGTATTCACTTAGGAATTAAACATAAAACAATCCTTTTAAAATGTGCTTTTATGCTGTGTGGACATTGATTTATCATAAATTATTCATCATGTCTGTGAGGTTTGTTTAATCAGACCGAGATAATCAGCAAATGTGTAGGTCTAAGTGGCTTTAAGTACGTGTTCATAGGTTCACAGACTATCTTTGTTGCCTGAGACAAAAATCCTAGAATGGGGCTGGGAGTCCTGGGCCAACAGGATTTCTCTTTTCTTTCCTCTTTCTTCCTCCAAACTTTTCCCTCCTGGGAGGTCTATGAATACCATTTTCTCATAGTATTCTATCAGCTTTTCTGGGTCTCTACATGATCCTGCAGAATTAAACCTCAAAGGCAACAAACAGTAAAGAACAGTTTCATGCAACTCTGCAAACATAAGGGAAAAATCATAGACTTTGTGAAACTTGGAATCAGAATTAATTTTTCATAAACAAGGCATCATCTCCTTAAAGCACACAATGCAGAAGAACAAGACAGATTTCCTCAGTGCTAATTAAGGAACCCCCTGCTAGAGGTCTTCAGTTAGAGCATTTATAAACTGAAAAGGACTCAAAATAACCAAAATTATTTGTAACAGTAGGGAAAAGACAGGCACATTTTTCTAAATTTCTGATTGCTAGGGGAAAAGTTCAATAAGTAAATATTTGTTATGACACTTAATTCAACCTTCCCATTGGGTAAGGGACCCCCATGTTGTGTGAAACAATGGCAAGTTCAGGCAGAAGGTGCTTACTGGTAAACTTGAAAGTCATGTAAGATGGTAAGCCACCATCACTCTTTGTTCTTTTAGAGGACTTAATAAGGATATTATGGAAGACAAAAAAATTGATTCCCCCTGCAAATAGAAATGTTTTGCCAGGTGATTATAGCATGATTGGTTTATATCCTGCTTATTGGGAAGCACTTGCAAAGTTTGGCTGGGCATCATTTCAAGTTCGTTTCATACTGACAGGCATAAAAATGATACTTGCTTACTTGACATTCTGAAAATTGTTTTCAAAGCATCATTACTGCAATGAGCATTTCAGAATGATTTTTTCCATCTTCTTTCACTAACAACTTATAAGAAATATTTTTCCTCCTTAAATCCTTTTAAATAATACATCAAATTAAGTCTAGCAAGACTCTAACTGGGGAGCACTTGATTCCTTGGGTGGATATGGGAACAATGCAACCTAGCTTAACATTTGAGGAAGGATTTCCATTTTTTAGCATTCCGAAATTCCAGAAGCAAGTCAAGCTTTGTCTTTTTGCCAAGTTGGAGCTTATGGGAGCACTCCAGGGAGTGATTTTGTTTGCAATGTGTGCCAGAGAAATAAGTTCTTTCGTTGTACAACATGAGCTACTTCATGAAGAAAAAAAGATGTAAGGGGTAAACAAGCAGTAGTGAGAGGGCCTATTGTAAGCTTTGCCCAGCAAGAGATAGACATGGAATGTAACACACATTTTCATATTTCCAACTTATCAGCAGGGCAAACCAACACTCCATGGTCCCAAGGGCCAGACTCATTCCTTGGTCCCAGGAGTTCTAGATGCCCCAAGGGTTTGACCTAATGTCCTCACATCTCTGTCATTTTGAGAAGTTCGGATGTAATGTGTCTACATATACCTAGGAAGATAAAAGCATAGACATAATTCTTAGTGGCCAGCCACAAGTGGAAATCCCTAAACTCTTTGCTAGTTTAATTTGGAGTGGGATGTAGTATCTGAGGGGCAGGGCATACTGGTGATCATTCTCTGTATGAGTGTTTCTAGGATATTGGCTAGAACCAAAGCTCTTAGAGGCCCACAAATATTAATTAGGGTTTCTGTGTACTAGCACCTATATTACACAATAGTATATTATATCATTAAAAAATCTGCAGCCCAGTTTTTCTTTTCTGTTCATCCCAGAGGATGGCCACTACAAAAGGCTGGAAATACTTCTTAGGAAAAAAAGAAAGTAAAAAGATAATCTATTAATTCATGGCTCTGAATTTCTATACAGTTGTCCCTTGAACAACAGGGGTTTGAAATGTTTGGGTCCAGTTATGTGTAGGGTTGTTTTTTTTTCCAACAAATTCCTGTACTGTTCTGGACTTGTAGTTGGGAGTCCATGCATGTGGAGAGCTGACTGCATGCAGTGATCTGAGCCACTTGATATACAGCGTTTGAGCACATGTGGATTTTAGTATCCGTGAGGGGTCCTGGAACCAATCCCTTATAGATATTGGGGAACAACTAAGTTTTGGGGGAGTCGGAAGTCATACATGGATTTTCAACTGGCAAGCGGGTTTAGTGCCCCTAACCCCCACATTGTTTAAGGGTCAATTGAATTTTATGTTATTTGAGGTGCTGTATTCAATTTATTTGGCTAATGATGCAGGTTAGAATGAAGTAAAATTAATTTAATGTCTTTACCTTAAAGCAATGGCACAAGACTTGCACCACACTATGTCAAGCTTCCACGGCTCAAGCCCTCCAGCTTTCTCCCTAGCCAAGTGCAAAGAAGGAGAAGAATGGGTTGACTTACAGACGAGAGTGTCGTCTCTCCGAGACTGTTGGCAGTTAAGGAGCATGTATCCAGTTTATGGATACACCACACACAAGATCGCTGCTAGGAAACAGGTCGACAATCTGAATGGAGTTGTCAGAGGAACCCTCTGCCTCAACCTTCCAGTATTTCTTATCCATATCATAGGTTATAAATTGTAAACAATTTGTTGTGCTAATTTTTTGGTTTGTTTTTGCTCTGGACAGAATATGATAATGTTGGCCACTACAAAGACAGGCTTAAAGTTCTGGGAGCCACCGATGAATTATTCCATGACTCTGCTATATTGGAAAACTAGGGCAGAGAAATCTATCTCCCCTTCACAGCGTACAAAGGAGAAGGCGGTGTCCTCCCAAGTCCCAACAAGGGCAAATGACTGGAGGGTGTTCTCACACATTCCATCTTTCCATCTCTAGTCTCATGTTCCGAAAACATGCACTTGTTGACTACAATGTTTTCTTTTTCATTTATGATCGTAGGATGGTTGTGTCTTCCTGTCATAAGTGATAGCCTGCTTCAGGATATCACTTGCCCAGTTCTCAGCATTAATGGGGGGCCAGCTGGCAGTGGGTGGGACACAACTCAGGAAGGGAGGGAAAGCAGCTTGCTGAGGCAGAAGTTCATTAACTGTCACCGAGGAATCACAGACCAGATTTCTCCATTAGAAAAGTGATGATTTTTAGAGCGTTGCTTTATTTATTTATTTATTTATTTACATTAAAAAACTATTTTTAGAGCAGTTTTAAGTTTACAGAAAAGTTCAGGAGAGTATAGAGAGATCTCATACACCTTCTGCCCTCTTCCCCCCACCACGGTTTTCCTATTATCAAGCATTTGCATTAGTGTGCTATATTTGTTATAGCTGGTTAACCAAGATTGACACATTACTACTAACTAAAACCAATAGTTTATATTAGGGTTCACTCTGTGTTGTACACTTCTATGGGTTTTGACAAATGCATAATATCGTGTATCTGCTAGTATTGTGTCATACAGAATAGTTTCACTGCCCTAGACGTCTTTTTATGCTCTGCCTAGTTATCTTTCCCTTCCTCCTAATCCCTGGCAACTGCTACTCTTTTTACTGTCTCCATAGTGCTTTCTTTTCCAGAATGTTATAGTTGTAGATACATACTAGGTAGCCTTTTTTAACTGGATTCTTCCACTTAGCATATGTATTTAAAGTTTCTCAGTGTCTTTTGTGTGTGTGTATGTGTGTGTGTGGCCCGACAGTTCATCTGTTATCACTGAACAATATTTCATTTTATGGATGTGCCATGTTTTGTTTACCCATTCACCCATTAAAGGACACCTTGGGTTCTTTCAAGTTTTGGTAACATTTGCGTGCAGATTTCCATATGGTCACGTTTTCAACTTGTAAGTTTTTAACTCATTTCCGTAACTATCAGGATGCATGATTGGTTATTGACCATTTACTATGACTGTTCGTTTTTGAATTCTACCAGCAATGAATGAAAGTTTCTGTTGATTCACATCCTTGTCGGTATTTGATATTGTCAGAATTTTGGATTTTAGGTATTCTAGTAGGAGTGCAGTGGTATCTTATTGTCAGCTAAATTTCATTTCTCCGATGACACATGATGTTGAGCATCTATTCACATGTTTATTTACCATTTGTATATCCCCTTCAATTAGGTATCTGTTCATCTCTTTCATCCATTTTTTATTCAATTTTTTATTTTCTTATTGTTGAGCTGTATGAGTTCTTTGTATATTTTGGATGTAAGCCTTTTGTCAAATGTGCATTTTGCAAACATTTTCTCCACTTAACTTTGTTTTTATTTTCTTAACAATGTCTTTTGCAGAGCAGAAGTTTTTAATTTGATTTTGATGAAATTGAACTTATTTTAATGAAATTCAACATTGTCTTTCATGGATTGTTCTTGGTGTTGTATCCGAAAAATCATTGCCAAGGTCATCTAGATTTTCACTTACATAATCTTCTAAAATTTTTATACTTTTATATTTTCCATTTAGATCTGTGATCTGTTTTGAGAAATTTTTGTGAAAGATGTAAGGTCTATACATAAATTATTTCTTTTTAATTTGTTTTTTGTTTGTTTTTATTTTGTTTTGTGCATGGATATCCAGCTGTTCTAACATCATTTGTTTAAAAGGCTATTGTTTCTTCACTGGATTGCATTTGCTCATTTGTCAAAGATTAGTTGGCCATATTTGTGCGGTCTGTTTCCAAGCTCTTTATTCCATTGATCTATTTGTCTATTATTATGCCAATACCACACTGTCTAGATTTCTGTAGTTTTATATTAATTCTTGAAGTAAGGTAATGTCAGCCCTTCAACTTTATTGTTCAATATTATGTTGGCTTTTCTGGGTCTTTTGCCTTTTAATATAAATTTGTAGATGACTATTTATGTTAATTCAAGCATATAGAGTCTAAGGTTGCTAATCAAAATGAAAACATGCATTTCTATTTTTATATTTAATAGAGTTAGCATCATAAAGATCATTTAGAAATAAAAATAATTTATTTGCCACAAACTCAAATAACCTTTTCCAGAGCCCCTATCTTATGAGCTCTATTTCTAGAGAAAGACATGTTTCTCTTTCCTGCCACTTGAAAGTGCATTTGTTGGAGCAGGGCAAACAAGATCAGAATTACTTTCCAACAGTCATGTCACAGATTGTGTGGAGTGGTCGGTTCTGTTATGTCTCCTGCATTTCTCTTGAACGGTACAAAAAATAGTTCATTCTAAAAGCTACCAACTAGTAGTGAAGATGGGACTTCATTTTATTTCTCCTAAAGACAGAGCACAGGGGATCTGAGATATATCTCTTTCTAAAATTCAAAGTCTTTTGGGTCTTCCTCTTGAAGTGGTAATGTGGACTTTTCAAGCAAAACTTAAGATTCTCTGTAGATTCATAGTAATTTGGGCATTATAGAAGAACAAACATATTATGTGACTGTCTGTATTAGGCCTAAACATGGGTTCAAATTCTTAAAAGAATTCATATAGGTAGTGGACTAAGTCATTATGTTTATTTTCCAAAATCTTCCATCAGTTCTTGCAACCTTCCGTATTATTGCATTACCTGCCTAAATTCACAGAACTGCTCCCATTCCTCCTTTTAGAAGGTGTCTATAGAAATCTTACCTTATTCCAAAAACAGTTATTTTATGAGAAACTTTTAATTAACAGCCATGATCCAAATTTATTTAGCTCTATGCCTGTGCAAACAGTATTGTATTAAATCTGATAAACTGTGTAGGGCAAGGATGAGTGTGTTAACTGGACCCCATATAGTGGGACATTAAAGGCAAAATTTCAACAAAGAAGAGTATAACAATCATAAATGGGAATGAATACAATCAGTATGTCTCCAGTGGGAGTCCACAGCCATATTGTCACATGATGGTGTTAACAATGGACTTTCACTTACAACTGATTGAAAAGAATCAGCAAACCTTTATAGGTGCATGAACACATACATACAGACACATGCACGTGCACACACACGGCAAAATCAAACTGTTCTCCCTCATGGTCTCAGCAGGGACCATCCTTCATTGTCCATTCTCCTCATTTTCTAAAGAATGCGAGTCCCACCCAGTGGAAGTCTTCCTTTGGAGTGACTCACCTCTTTCAGTAACATTACCAACATTTCCACTTTGTTCCAGTTACAAGAGGCAGTTGCCAGAATAATTTAATGCCCTCCTGATAATTGCCAAGGCTAATAGAGGAACTGCTACAACTCTTCAAATGCTTTTCATTTACATGTTGATTTCTCATTTCCCACTTGGGGAAGGTGTGCTTGGCTCTGACTGCTTTTGATCTAATGGTTCTGTGGTCTGACCTACTTTCATTTTTCTTACTGCTGACGTTTATATTATTTTCTTTATTTAAGGGCAGAAAATAACAGAAAAGGTAATCAGCATGTATTTAGGTCATTGTAAGTGTCCCAGTTACATTTGCATTTTTCTACTTAAAGTCTAATGCTGCCTTTGAATGATTTAAGATATTTGGACAGAGGAAAAATAACCCTTCCCTCCTGTAAATCCACAGTAAAAACAAAGAGAATACATAATCTACCTGCCTTGATTCAGGACCATGTAAATTACAACAGCTACAGTCATAGATTTTGACTGGCTTCTAGAAACCATCCCTTAGGACCAAAATCCAGGTAAGGCAGAGAGCCTCTCATTCCCCTACAGCACTAGAGGCTTTGAAGGACCCAGAAGACAGAAACCTACCTTTTTGATTACAGACTTTCAAGGTACAGTGTGATCTGTGTCCCACACAGGAGAGGTGACATCCAAGGGAGGAATCCCAGAGCTCTGTCTCTCTTTCTCAGTGTGGGGAATAGCACAAGAATTATGCTTCAAGGTCATTTACATACTGTATTTCAAGAATCAGAATGAGGTTGGTACAGACCTCCAAAATGGTAAAGTAGCAATGAGGACACTGAATCTAAGAAGGCAAAATTGCACCCCATTATCAGGGTATTTGGGGCAGGTAACAGAGACCGAGGAATGATGATGATGAGCTTAGTAATTAAAGGGCTCCAGAGGGTGATAAGAACTCATCTGGGCCACTAGTTAGAAGGCTTTACATCAATTGTGGTTTTCTTTTACTGTTCCAGGAGACGGAGTGCAACATTTCCCAACTGCATTCTATTTTGTGATAGTTGCTCATAAGTCTAAGACCTGTTTCTGTAGTCAAATAAGTTCAAAGAATGCTACTTTACAGAAAGTCTCTTTTTTTCATTTTTAATTTACAATTTCTCAGAATTTTTAATGTACAAATGTATGTTGTGAATCTCTAAAAGAGAAGAAAAGTATTAAATATATTCCAGATGCAATGACCAAGGAATTCCCTTTATGGAATGACACTATTTTGTAATTTTTATTGAAATAACTTGTGCATATAGTTACAAAATCAGACATTACAGATGAAATGGTAATAACAACCATAGTCTCTGACCATTTTTTTTCTGGCCAATATATTCCTATTTCAATGAGAAAATTCCTTTAACAAAGACTATTTAAAGATTAAAATAAAATTAAAAAAAAGATTTCTGGGAAAAAAAATTACATAGGAAAACTCTATTATAAAATGTCCAACTGTGAATTTAATTGTATTCCAAGTCACATGACTTTTACCTAATAATTAAAGATACATAGAGGTGAATTTTCTTTATAACATTTAACTATAAAACATCATTTTAAAAAGAGATTTTCTGTTTATATTTTGTCTTTCACCACCTGGCTTGTTTCACTTAGCATAATGCTCTCCAGTTCCACCTACGCTGTCACAAAGGGTAGGAGCTCCTCCTTTCTTTCTGCTGCATAAATATTCCATAGTTTTTTGATTCACTCATTTACTGATGGGCATTTAGGTTGCTTCCAACACTTGGCTATTGTAAATTGTGCTGCTATGAACATGGGGGTGCATCGGTTTTTTTGAATTAGTGTTTCAGGACTCTTAGGGTATAATTCCAGCAGTGGAATTGCTGAGTCAAAAGGCAGTTCCAATTTCAGTTTTCTGAGGAAATTCCATACTGTTTTCCACAGTGGCTGCACCAGTCTGCATTCCCACCAACAGTGCACTAGAGTTTCCTCTTCTCCACATCCTTTACAGCACTTGTTTGTTGATTTGTTTATGATGGCCATTCTGACCGGTGTGAAGTGATATCTCCTTGTGGTTTTAATTTGCATCTCTCTGATGGCTAGTGATATTGAGCATCCCTTCATATATCTATGGATCCTCTGTATGTCCTCCTCAGAAAAATGTCTATTCAAGTCCTTTGTTTCTTAATTGGGTTGTTTGTCTTCTGAAGTGGAGTCATGTGAGTTCTTTACATATTTTAGAGATCAAACCCTTGTCTGAGGTACCATTTGCAAATTTATTTTCCCAAATGGTTGGTTCCCTTTTCATTTTCCTGATTTTTTTTTAACCATGCAGAAGCTTTTTATTTTGATGAAATCCCATGTATTTATTCTTTCTTTTATGTCCCTTGCTCTAGGGCAGGAGTGTCAAACTCATTTTCACTGGGGGCCACATCAGCCTTGCAGTTGACTTCAAAGGGCCAAATGGAATTTTAGGACTGTGTAAATGTAACTTCTTCTTAACAGTTAAGTGAGAGCTCGGTACTGTAGCTGGGTAGAAACAACGTGCTGGGATGGATAAAACAAGAAGGGCAGATTTGGACCCCGGGCCTTATGTCTGCCACCTGTGCTTTAGGGGACATATTGGTGAAAATGTTGCTGCGTGGAATGTCTGAGATTTTCCTGCCGATGTTCTCCTTTAGGATTTTTATGGTGTTGTGACATATTGAAGTCTTTTATCTGCCTTGAGTTTATTTTTGTCTATGGTATAAGTTAAAGGCTGAGTTTCATTTTTTGGCAAAATATAAACAGAGACATTGAAACAAAGAACAGACTGATGGTAATCAGAGGGGAGAGGGAAATGGGGAAAATAGAGGAAGGGTCATCAAGGAACGAGTATGAAAGACACATGGACAAAGCCAAAGGGGATAGGATCAAGTGTGGGAGGTGGGGATGGATGGGGCAGGGTGGGGAGTGGAGTGGAGAAAATGGAGACAATTGTACTTGAAAAACAATTTAAAATTTCTTTTTAAATTAAAAAGGATTTTCTGGTGACTAGTTTTTTTAAATAATACACTTAAAAAGTTATTTACTGATTTATCAACTTTTGAAATGAACTTTTGACTATCTAAATTGATAGGTTGGGATTTTTACTTTATTTTCACAGTATTCACTCTCCACCCTCTTCTTAAAATAGTTGTATAATTATTTTTAGTCACCTTAATGATTGCCTTTGTAACTAATTGAATACACACAAAACTATTTCTGATGCCATCCACCTTTTCCCCTCTTATTTCAAAGTAACTTTAGATACACAAAAGAGTTGCAAAGACAACAGAGAGATTCCATATGCCCTTCAACCAACTTCTCCCAAGGTTAACATCTTGTTTGACCTAATTCATTTATTAAAATGAAGAAACTAACATTGGTGCAATGCTATTAACTAAGTAAGAGACTTTATTTTTCTCTTAGTGTATTCTTTTTCTGTTTCAATATCCAACCCTGGATATCACATTATATTTAGTCAACTCGTTTTCTGACTTTCCTCCCATATATGAGTTTCTAAGTCTTCCTGGTCTTCTTTAACTTTAAAAGTTTCAAAGAGTAGTTGTCAGAGGGCTTTCTGGCTGTTTTTATTGTGATTATACTTAAGTAATGGATCTTGGGGAAGCCTACCAGAGATATCCTTCTCATCATATCAGGGGTACATGATATCAATGCATTTACTGCTGGAGATGTTAATCCTGATTTTTTGGATAAGGCCCCTTGAGCACATTTCTCCATTCTAAATTACCATTTTTTCCCTCCCCCGTGCTATTCATTAGAAGTAAGTTACTAAGGACAGGTATTCTCAAGGGCAGAAGAATTAAGCTTCATCTCCTGCAGCCATAATAAAAAAGCTCGTGGGTGTATACTAAAATCACCACAAAAATATTTTGGGGGAAGATACTTTGAGACTACACAAATATTGCCTTCAAGATTCCCCTGATACTTTAAAAATTTTCTGTGGATCTTGCCTGCAGTAATTATTACTGTGATATTTTAATGGTGATTTCCTATTTCCTTAATTCTCTCTACATTTGTAAATTAAAACTCTTCTATAAGGAAGACTTGTCTCCCCTCTTCTGTTTAGTCATATATGTATGCATGAATGTATGTATATATTCAAACATTATTTATACCATTGTGGGCTCATGGATATTTATTTTTCTTTGTGTTATAATCCAATAATATAATTTATTTTCTCACTTAAATTGTTTCAGCTTTAATTGTTGGCAGCTGTTTCAGATTAACAAACGTACTTTTATGTCCTTTTGTCATGACATGCCCCATCCTTTTTACTTTTAAAGATGATAGTTTAGATTCATTTTTCCTATTCCAGCACTGGAATCAGAAATTGAGGTTTCACTGGTTCCTTTTGTTAAAGAAGGGTATTTAGAAACAAATACTGAGGCACTGGGTGTACTTATTGTGAACAAGGATCAATGCTTGTAACTCCTTTCAGTGGGCAGAGCTAGGAATAGACTATGTGCACTAACCCATGTGTATATAAATATCTATATTTATTGCTGTACCTGTATCTGTGCGTGTAAAACATGAGTTCACACTAATATCTCAGACTCTCATCTGGCACCATAGGTTTCAGTCTAGCATTTCCAACTTGCTTATTTGTACCTTCTTTCTCCTACTGAAAGTGACTGGGCTTTTATAATCTACAATATATTCACTTATTTAATGAACTTAGAGTAAAGATATAGTAGTTTCAGAATTACTAAATCATATTCCTGTAAGAAACAAATTTATAAATGAGAATTTAGTGTTTGTATGCAGATATTTTTTATTTAGGTTTAAAAAATCTAACCTTTCAGTTTTTCAAAATTATTTAGCTTCTTTCTTCCCAATCCCCTTCAATGAGCTCATTGTGCCAGGCAGCTACTGTAGAACACTGTGGTTTGTGGCCAAGTCATAGATCCACCATCACAAGACCGCATGGAAGAGTTACAATGCCATAAAAGCTGCCTTGCAACCCATTTGTAGTATCCCCCTTCCCCATCCCTCCTTCCTGTTGCCCACCTGCTCTTGTTTCCATCCCTATAGTTTTGCCTTTACTAAAATGTTTTATTAATTAAATCATATAATATGTAGACTTTTGGATCTGGCTTTTTTCACTTAGCAAAATACATTTATAATTCATCCAAGTTATTGAGTGAATTAAAAGTTTATTTCTTGTAATTGCTGAGTAATATTCCACTGTGTGGATGCTCCCAGTTTGTTTATTCATTCTTCCATGGAAGGACTTCTGGGTTGTTTCCAGTTTTTGGCGATCAAGAATACAAGTTTCTGTATGAACATAAAACTATAATTCATTTGGGAGTATGACTGCTATTGTAAGTGTGCGTGTATAAGAAAATTGCCAAACTCCTCCAAAATGGTGCAGCCATTTTGCATTTCTTTTTTTTTTATTTTTTTATTTTAATGATTGTTCAAGTACAGTTTTCTCCCCTTTACTCTCAATCAAGCCCACCCAGCAATGAATGATAGTTTCTAAAATCACCATATAAAAAGACTATGCAAATATTACCTTAAAAATTATTGTTCCTCATTATCACTAGTGTTTAGTATTGTCAGGATTTGGGGGGTTTGTTTTGTTTCTAATGTTAGTTATTCTAAGAGTCATATTTTATTGTAGTTTCAATTTTTATTTCCCTAAAGAAATAGTCAGTGAAGATGCCTGGGAATACAGTATTCTTTTGTGGAAAATTATTAATCACTGATTTAGTTTATTTAATAGATGCAAGACTATTTCCTCTTAAGTGCATTTTCATAGTTGGTGTCTTTTAAGGAACTGTTTTTTTTTGCTCAGCTGTAGAATTTATGGACAGAGATTTGTTCTTAGTAATCTGTTATTATCCTTTTGATCTGTTAGGTCAGGAGTGAGGTCCTCTCCTTCTTTCCTGATATTAGTCTTTTATGTTTTTTTCTTTTATTTTTTGGTCATTCTGGCTAAATATTTGTTCATTTTAATTATTTTTACCAGAACGAGCTTTGGGATTCATTGATTTTTCTCTATTTTTTTTTTTCTGTTTTCAATTTTATTTATTTTGAGGATAATGTTTATTACTTCCTTCTTTGCTGTTTTAGGTTTATTTCTCTTTTATTTTCTTAAGTTGGTAACTCAGGCTGCCAATTTTGAGATCTCTTTTGGTTTTCTAATACAAGCATTTACTGCCATAAATTTGCCTCTGAGCACTGTTTTAATTGTACTGTACCAATTTTGATAAATTTAATTTCTATTTTAATTAAGTGTAAAATAAATTTTTAAAATTTTCCTTAGAACTTCCTACTTGACCCATAGGTAATTTAGAAGTACATTACTTAATTTCAAAATATTTTTTAGTTTTCCTCTTTTTTCTTTTATATTTAAAGTGAATTTTTGTAGATAACATAGTTATGTCTTGCTTTTTTATCCATTCTCAAAATTTGTCTTTTAAATGGTGTGTTTAGATCGTTCAAGTTAAAGCATTATTAATATAGTTGGATTAAAATTTATACTTATGCCATATTTTTGTTTGTTCTTTTTTTTCCTCTGTTTTCTCTTGGGTTTGTAGGATGTTTTTATGATTATGATTCTATTTTATTTTATCTCTTGATTTATTACTTATATCTATTTTTATCACCTTTCTAAATCTAGACGTACATTTATTTTTATGTTGCCAATGCTGACAACACTGTGCTCTAAACTCACATTTCTGAAAAAGTCTCCTATCCTTTGCTTCTAGGTTGGGCCTACATTTTATATTTGCAGAAAAACGGCTGTCTAATATTACTCACTGGAGAATCATAAATTGTGCTATGATTACATTTACTTCTTCTCAATTAAATATATAACCCTCTGCATACTCAAAGAAAAATGTCCAGAAGGTTTTACAGTGTTATATGCCAGTAGCCACTCTAAAGCATGCTGTATTTTCTTTACATTTGAACCATGCCTTTCTCAAGCACTATTATCCCTTATTTACAGGGTTTCTTATTGGTGTTTGTTTCCTTTGCATGAAGATGACACATATGCAGTATTTAACCATAGCCTTACCTTTTCCAAGGTTCACATCTTTTCCTACTGGTAGAGTCCATTCAGCTATTTTCCCTGAAGCCTACTCACTTCCCATTGCAGTTTGGATCATGACATTTTTGCATGGTATGCTATTCTCTTTCATAAGTATTTAATGTCTTTTTGCTGTTGTTCTCTGCCTTTATCGAATTTTGAATTTATTTCACTGATTCATTATTCAAGAGTCCTTGGTTCTTCTGCTTAAATTTGGATTGATTTCTCTCTAGGCCTTTTGTGGCACCCTTTCCTGCTCTCCTCGCATGGGAGAACTGTCTTTTAGATGGTGAAACTTCCTCCTTCTGGGATTACCATACTTACTTCCTTTCATACCTTCATAGGAAAGTGTGCTTTGGGAGGAGTAAGGATAACATTTTTATTCTTTACATGTGTGAACTGCCTTTATTCTGATCTCAAAACAAAACAAAGAACAAAACAAACAAACAAACAAAAAACCTAACAATTTAAATAAACACAGGCACAAGTTAAAATTAATTTGTAATTTTTCATTACAAAATAAAATCCAGTTTTATCACTGAGGATTTTGATACTTTGGTTCTTGATTCTTTGAGGTGATCAATTTTTGTTCTCTGGACTCTCATATGGTTGTTATGATCTCCTGAACCAAAAAGTCACACTGCCGCACCTAGTATAGGTATTGCTGCACGCACTCTGCTTGGCGCTCAGGCCTTTCTGCCCCAAGCATCATTCCAACATTGTATCTCTTGAACTGACCTTAAATATATTTTCCTTTCTCTCACATTTTAGGGTTACTTGTCTTTTTGCTCTACATTTTAGGGAAATTTATTTGCTTTACTGTATTGACATTTTATTTTAGCAACTATATTTTTTGGTTTTGAGATATTTTATTATCCAATTGTTCCAGGTTTGCAGCATTTCCTTGATTTGGGAGTTCATATCTTCTCAGTTTTCTACAGTATAGTAATAAGAGCAGCGTTCATTTTCAGTTATTATTTTTGTTGATTTGCTAAAGTTCATTTCTGTGTTTGAAGTCAGGGATAAGTTTTCCATTTGTTTAAGGTCTGTGCTTATCAGGAGTTAGCCTTTCTATTTGTTTATGATCTATATTTTTCCTATTTTAGCCTGTTCTCAAATATTTAATTAAAATTGGTTATTCAGTCATGCATAAGAATAATACAATAGGAGGGCTGGCTGGGGGTCCTGTGCTATGGAGAGAAACTTTAGAACTGCCTGGGTTACTTTTAAGAAAAGCAAAGTCGATAATAGGCCCTGCAAGTGGTAGAAAACGAAGGATACTGTTCCAGGGCACAATCATCCACACTGGCTGCTCCAAAATCATCCAAGACAATTTGTTCAACTCATTTGGTATGAAAATAGTGGAGGTTCATTTGAACTGAGATTGAAATGCCTGGCTTTTAGCCCTTTGTGGTTGAATATGAGGCTGTTTATTGTTCTATCTAGACTTCTGATTAATTATTCCCTGTGGTTTTACATCCATCTTTCACTCATGCCTCATTGTACTTGCAAATTTGAGTTGGGAGCTTTGTCAAAGTTCTACTAGGAAAAATCAGCTGCTTTACTCTCAGAGACCTTTGTGTGTGTATTCAAGACTCTGGTGTCCACTTCTTAGCTTCCTCAGTTGAAAATTCCATCCTTTTTGCATATTCTAAAAATTTGATGGTATTTCTTGTCCTGTATTAGGCCCTGTATTGACATTTTGTGAAACAGAAGGGATGAATGCTGTGACTCAGTCTGCTATTCTAAATAATTTGATTATACAACAAGTACAAATAGTCTCCAAAAAAAATGTTAGGAGAAAATACTGATAACTGTAAAGTTGATGTGATAGAAACACAAACAAATGACAACACCGACTGGGAGTTCAGAAGGCATGTGACTGATTCCAACTCTGCAGGAGAAACCACTCGTTCTCACTTAGCAATTCCTGTTTCTTCACAAGTGACGGTGTTTGCCTTTATACTGCATATGATAGTACATGACCCTTATCCTTTTCCATCGAGACCACTAAGATGAAAAGGAAAGAACATGGGCTTTGTATTAGGTGCACTTTAGTTTGTATCCTGAATCAGCCACTTTTAGTTTTAGGACATTGGGAATTGTCTACAACCTAGGGTTTCTAAATTTCTCAATATTTATCTCCCACATTCACTAAGAGGAAAAAATATGTACAACATCTGCTAACACATAAGAAGCTACAAAATGAATATAAACATAGATATCATTTGGGTGTAAAATAAAAGTTTGCTAGAATACGGTGGAGATGAGTATTTTCTGCTTGCCTTGGATCCATGCTCTCTACACTTTGCTGCCCAGCTCAGAGTCCTAGGAAGGCTGAACAGAGAATTTTGCAGCCACTTTAAATTTGAGATTAGAGAACAAGAGATAGAAACATAAGGAATTTGTGGGGAGAGGTTTCTTTTCTGCCCCCTCACTGCATGCCAAATGTTTTCCTCTACAAGTAAAGTCTCAGTCCAGAGCCCTACCCTGCTTTTCCATATTTACCTGGTCTTTATTAACTCTATTTCCCCCTTTGACCTTTTGAATATAAAGAGGTAGTAACAGCTTCCTGTGATGCTAGTCTCTGGATGCCTCATCATCCCTTGTTGTTCCTTTAAGCCTGCCCATGCCTCTGTAACTAGAGCCTGATTAGAGTCTCTTCATTTGAGTTACCTGGGTGAATTGCTTCTTTTTGGATTGCGATTGATACAACATCTGGTAAAAGCAAGGTTCCAGCACTTTTTCAGAGAGAAGAATGATGGAAAGAAAGACTAGGAAAGTGTCTTTTCTCTTTTTCTAGGTGAAGGCATGATCCCTGTAACATTCTCAAAGATCAAGAGTTTTTTGGGGCACCCCCCATTTTAGCTCTCATTTTCACTCTTATCGTTTAATCAAGATTATGTAATGAAGATTTTCCCTAGCATCCAAGTCCGTAATCATCCTTCTTTGTAATCAGGGTGATAGCAGAATCGCCACGGGTAGGTTCAGGTGGGATGGTGCTACCTCTTTGAAAATCTACCTCAGCCCTCCCCTGACACAAAGATCTGGCATTTGCTCAACCTATGCAAGTCCTCAGGAAACACCATTATCCACCCAGGCTGGTGTGGCTCAGTGGATTGAACATTGGCCTGTGAACCAAAGGGCCTCCAGTTCAATTCCCAGTCAGAGGACATACCTGGGTTGTGGGCCAGGTCCTTAGTAGGGGACATGTGAGAGGCAACCACACATTGACGTTTCTCTCTTTCTCCCTCCCTTCCCCTCTCCCTAAAAACAAATAAATAAAATGTTAAAAAAAGAAAGTACTACGATCCTATTTTCATTTTTAAACTGATTGCCAAGTCTAAGCTCCTCCTATGTAGAAATTTTTGAGCCATCCTTACCGTTATGTTGTCTCTGACTTGCTCAAGATTAAGTGATGAAAATTTTAGCTATACCAACAGGTATCATCAACAGGGTCCATCAACAGGACCTTGGACCAAGTCATGTACCTGCTTGTATCGTTAGTTCAGTACCTTCTATAAACACCAAAACTCCAATGTCAATAAAGCAGACTTAGTCATTGTACAAAGAGAATTAATCAGGAAATTTGTCTGTTTATAAACTGAAGATACAGCATGAAAACACAAATCCACAAATATTAATTAAATCCTAGTGAAGTTACTGTTATTTGATGAACTCATTTGGTAGGGCAGAAGAAGCTGCTTGTTAAATATAATTACCCCCCACCTCCTAAGAAGAAGTAGAGCTTCCGGTGGAGAATTCAAGTGTTCTTTGAATGCAAGAGAGAGGGATCTTACCAAACTGGGTGGAGAGGTTATTCAAGGCTCAAAATACATGTAGGGGAAAAACTTGAGATTAACTTTTAAGATGAAGAGCCGATTCATTTGAAATGGAAGAACAAAACAGCAATAACTTTTTTTTAATAGTACATTGCAAAGAAACACAAGGAGTGATCCTGAACTTTGATGTATTATATGTTAAGTTTATAATGAAAAACTTTTAAAGAATATGAAAAACTTCCAAGCAACATAGTAAACAGTTTTTTAAGCAGGGATGGTTATAATCCTGAATTCTATAGTATTTAAAAATGTAGCAACATAGCTTTAACTGTAGTCAAAGGAAGACAACTACCCCCTGATTTTGACTCTCTTTCCCTCTGTAGTTTATCCATAATTCTAAGAACTTCTGTTACAAAATTCAAAATCTTTAAGGAGTTAAGCTTTGGTGCATGGGAAATTGCTCTTAAGAAATACTACAATGAAGACAAATTGATAAATCCTATAATATAAAATAACATTTTTCAAATGTCAAATTTTATGTTTTACTTATAGATTTGTGTATGTAGTAATTTTTAATATTTCAGAGAAATGTTATGGATTATAAAGGTGAAATGTATATTATAAAAACTAACCCTTTCATTACCTCCCAAATTTTATGTACATTGATATCACAATATATTTTCTTAAATGTTTTTAAAAAGAAATAATTACAGGAAAAATAAAGTTCATCAATATTACTCCCAATCTTGTTCAACTTTCTCTCTTCGCAAAGGTGATAAGCACCTTAAATTTGATGTCTTCCCTTTCCTGCTTATGCTTCGTTTGCTGTTTCATCACTTATTTACTTTTTGTACATTCATATATGAAAGTAAATAATGAACAAAAATGTTTTACTTTTAGAAAAATATTTTCTGCAGGTTTTTCTACATCGTTTATGAGAACTATTATTGTTGAATCATACAAACTTTTTCAGATAGTTTAACTGCTGTACAGTAGGATATCATATGATTATATCATATTTTGCTTACTTCTGTACTGTTGCTATGTGCAACTTTGTGCACACCACACTGTCCAGAGGTGCGATGATCTCTTTTGAGTATGTTCCTAGATGGGAAATTACTGGGTCATGTTATGCGATTTTCAGTTTCGCTAGACACTGCCAGGTTGCTCACAAAGTGGCCATACTAATGAACATGCTCTCTGTCAGAATATGAGAATTCCAGTTACCACATTCTCTCTAAACCTTGACTGACATCGTAAAGCTATATATATTGTTACCCAGCTAACTGGTGTGAAAGGCAAAGATTATATGACTCCTTGATATCTAGTGAAGTTGAGTATTTTATCACATGTGTATTTCCCATGTGCTTTTCCCTCTATGAATTGCCATTTCCTCTTTGTCCCTTTCTAATTATTTATAAACTTTTCCTACATTTTCTGAATACTTGTTTACCCATCCTGTATATTACAAAGGTCTTGTTATAATCTTTGAATATTAACTCTAGTTCTTTATGCGTTATAGAAGTTTTAATTTTCTCACTGAAATATTGATCAGTTTTACCTTCAAGGCTAAGTGCTTATGTGCATTGCTTAAGAAATTATTTCCTATCTTTTGGTTGTGAAGATAGTCTCCAAACACAGTGCCCAGTAATTTTATCATTCCAAGGCAGATCTTCATTTCACCAGGAATCAATTTTCACGTGCGAAGTAGCATAGAAGTCTGATTTTTCCCCTTCCATATAGAAAGCAACATGTTCTAATTCCAACAATGGAACAGTACCTTCTTCCTGTTTTTGAAATGTTGCTTCCATCAGCTAAGAATTTTCAAATATGCACGGGTCTCTGGAGATTCTTGCTTTTTTCTTATTGATCTAAATCAACAGTAAATGACACTGTGTTATTTTTATATTATCATAATAGTACCACTTTATTGTAAGTTTTAAAATCAGACTTTTTAAAAAGTTGTTTTTTATAAAAAAGAACAGTCTTAGCTATTTGGGGGCTTACACGCTTATACATGAGTGTAGCCATTAACTTTTCAACTTTGACAAAACAACCCTGTTAGGATTTGCATTTTATTAGAATTTATAGATTAGTTTGGGGTCTTCCCATAGTTTACATGTTTTAAATATCTCCACATAAAATAGCATAGAAATTCAGGAGAATAGTAGATGTTAACCAACCCATAGATATACTGTGATTAAATTATGAAGTTAAAATCATTTTAGCTGTAATATGTTGAAGAAAAAGGGAGGAGTGAAATGTTCTTTGTGTATAGTGTATTTTTTGCAGTTATTTTACCAATGTGGCTAAATCATATATGTGATCTCAAATGTTTTCATCATTCCAGATCTGCCAGTGAGCTGTAAACAAAGAGTCAGAATAATTGTATAATCAACATTTGGGAGAAAATAATGATCAAGCAATGTATTCTTACTGAACATCTCCTTCATTCTCAGCACTCACCCCAAATGTACAGTACATAGAGAGTTTCAGAATTGCTAGCCTATACCACATGAAAAACTAATCTACTACATAGGTTAAATACTTTGTTATGGTTCTTTTTTTGTTTGGGGCTAAGGATATAAAGTCAGAGCACTGTACTTAAAAATTATTTGAGTTTTTCTTCTTTGATGTGTTTGTGTTATTCATAAGAAATACAGTTAAGTTTATTTTTGTTGGTATTCCATTTTATATTTTCTCTACCTCCATTCTTATTGATTTAGGTTTCTGTTGCTTTGTTTGTTTTGCCTTGAGTATGTGAAATTATAACATGACTTCAAAACTTAATACACTACCAACGGTTATGCACAAGAAATGTTACCCCATATTGCTTCAACCTCGTTCTTACCGTTGCTTTCTACCAATCACATTAGTTTCTGCTTCCATCTGCTTCCTATTGTGAAAATAAGTAAAGATATGTTTATTTCAAACATGAAAAGGAACCACATTATATATCTCTTTTGCTCTTAATTTTGTCACTTTCTAATATATCCAGAAAATTGCTTCATTATTTTTTTATTTCTTAATATTACTCCATTTTGTGGATAAAGCTGAGTTTATTCAGATAATTTCCAGTGTTAGCTGATTAAAATGGTCCCACAAATTTGCAATTAAAAACAACACTGTAATGAATAATCTTGCACACACGTGTTTTTGTGTTGGTGGAGAGGCATCTTCAGGGTAAGTTCACAGGAATGGACTGCTGGGTCAGAAAGTAAAAATGGCATGTAGTTTCTTTAGTAATTGCCAGATTTCCCTTTAAATTACTTTTTTACCAGCAGTGTTTGAAAGTGCCAATTTTCCCACAGATGTACCTCTGGTAGATGAGAAATAGTACCTCAGTATATTTTAATCTGTATTATGAAGCCTCTTTGCATATAAAAAAGGCTTTCTTTATAAGGTTGTTACTTACAAGTTGAACACGTCTCATTAGTCTGAACTTACATGACCATACTTAGCTGCAAAGGAGACGGGGAAATATAGTCTCTAGCTGGGTAGTTAAGAACTCAGCTAAACTTTGCTTGGATGTGGTATCTATTATTAAATGTAATAAAAGTATTAAGGATAGCAAGGGATAATAAGCATTCTCTATAACAAGTTCACTGATTGGTAACCAGTGGTCTATTATACATTATATTTCTAAGGACTTAGTTACTTCAAAGTGATCACTTTATGAGCTATGCCTATTAAAACACATTTATTCAGCAATGCTTTTTAAAACATGTGGATGAGATATAAAAACTTCCTCATCAGGAGATGACAGTTTGGTGGTGGAAAAAAGTTACAAATAGAAAATTTTAAGAAAACACATAAAAATTGTACATACACCAGTTTTGAGAGGTTAAGGAAGGTGTTCCTGAAGGGGTAGAGTTTAAGCAGAAACATTAAGAGTTGTTTTCAGTAAGAGAAGTGGGAGAAGTGGGAATGGAGAATTTCTGGGAAAAGGATCTGAGTGTTCAAATGCCTGATATAGAGAAAGAGAGAAAGAGCACAGTTCAATCAGTGTTGGCTACTGAATGCAGCAGGGGGAGAGGTGAGCAGTGGCCTGGAGAGAGAAATTGGGCAGATCACCAATTACCTTCCGGGCTTTGCCAGGAAGTTCGTTTTTCATCATTTAAAGGGCAAAGGGGATCCACTGAAGGATCATAAGCATGACAGACAAGTTAGACTGGTGATTTAGAAAGACCATTTCATATAGAGGATATATCATAGGGGAGTGAGACTGGGCCAGAGATGTCAGAGGGATAGGCGGCGGGGAGCACAGTCAAGTTACAAAAACATGATTTCTAGCCGTCTTACTAAGCTAGTGAAGATTCTTGGGTTAACTCTGAATAAAATGGTTGAAATCAGAAGTCTTCTAAACCAGAATAAGGAGCATAATGTGGGGAAGGGGAGTGGGATGGTTTACTGTTTCGCCTGTATAGACACACAAAATGTTATGCTATCGTCCTATTTTTATGAAGGGTATACCAACAAAATGGAGAAAGAAAATATTCTTAGTCAAATATAAGTTTATTAAAACTATTATTCTGATCGCCAAAACATGCAAAATAGCAGATTACAATGGAAAAGGAAAACTTCAGAATCCGATGTTAAAAGAGACAACCATCTCCATGCAGCACGCATTTAAGTCAACCCATCTGTCAAACGGCGTGAATTTTTAATTAAGGTCAAATGAGTATTCTCAAGAAAAGTGGAGGATTTCAGCAATTAACTAGTTATTTGAGGCAACTAGCTTCTTTTCTTGAAAGCCTCTAGTTAATCATGACAAAAACACTGAGTTTATTCCTTGCATTACCTGATAATTCCCTCACTTTCCTCTTTCATTTAGCATTTGCCAAGATAGCCTCAAAGTCCTTCATAAAGCTCAAAGGTTAATAACATCAAAGACTTTTCTTAGAAATTCACTGCTGCTGTTTTTATAAGCATAGCCCATTTATTAGTTCTTCTTACAGAAAAAAGAGGGGAGCTTACTACCCTCAGAAGCTGACTGATGCTTGTAGTGTCTCCAAGGGCCATTTGGCCAAAAAAAAATTGTCCAAATGTTCTTCATTCTGAGCATTGTGGATAATCAATTGCTTCTATTTTCCAAATAGTCAGCCCTCCCTAGCCCCTTTACCCTTTAATCTGCTGCAGTGTGACAGAAATGGCTGGTATATGTCAACTTGTATCACTTAGCGGAATTGCTCCTGAAACATATATGAAAGGGAGAATCATTACTCTACACAGTGTTAGAAAACTCTGTTTTCTTTCTTTTGTTATCCAAAGCTTAATCTTTATAAAAATCAATAAAGGTAGTAATTGTTTTTACAAACGAGTCCACAGTTTTTCCATTAATGAGGTAACTGAGGTTCAGTGTGCAGTGTGCTGATAAAGTTAGGAGCCAGGAATTCTTGTCAGATGTTCTGCAAAGTCAAAATGATACATTGACATGCTTAACATCCTGTTTTATGGGTTATATATTGGTTGAGTTGCAACTTCAAAACTCACCTCTAATTCTAAAAGTTATAATGTTAGACCAGTTTTATGCACAGAGCATTTTGACTGTGTCAGATATCTTTCTCCTTAGTGATTTTCCACGAGTTTGAGGTGTGTTCTAACACACCTCGGGATGCACGATCCAGTAGGATGCAGATGCTGGAAAGATTTCTTGATATTCTAGAGGACAGGATCAGTGACTCCTCTGATTTTATCATTCTGGAAGATTTTATCAATAGTTTGAACACTACTCACAAATAAAGATTTTTTGGTGTTTGTACAATTTGCAAACGTACTTTTTTCTCTAAATATTATATTTTATTGGTCAATCAACTGATAATAGGTTTCAATCAGCAACTTCTTTGACTTCCAGTAGTAATTTAGTTGCAACTAGAAACTCTTTAGTAAATTCCCACTTAGATGTAAGATGACTTCACATATGACTGAATCCTGTTTCAAGGTTCCAGTTGGACTGGTCAACCCCTCGTAAACCTTGAACATCAAGTGTAGTATCAAAATGTCCACGTGCTGCTCTATAGGTCCCAGCCTCTTTGCAGGTAGGCTACAGCAGGGTGATTGCGCTGAAGCTAATGGATGTGAGCGACAATCATCAAAGCCACTTCCGGGCCTGGATTTTAAAACAACATTCCACTCGATCTTCTAATTGTCTCTTCTCTTATGAGTTATATATGGTCTGCAAAAAATTACTGAAGAATTTCGTCGCTTAAACAATCTTAATTCCTGTGGATCAGGAATCAGGAGTCTCCCAGAAGGTTATGACCACCAGCAGCTGCAGTCATCTCAAGGCTCCACTGAAGAAGAACGTGCTTCCAAGTTCACTCATGTGCCTGTTGGGAGGACTCAGAGCATCAGTGAATCTTGGCTGAAGGCATCAGTTCTTTGTTATATGGGTCCTCCGTGAGGCTACCCACATCATGGCAACTTGCTTCTCCTTGAACAAAGGCTCCAAGAGAAGGGAGGTGGAAAAAAGAGGGTGACCAAGACAAAAGTTATAGTTTTTTTAGAACCTAATCTCAGAAGTGACTTCCTATCAATTTTCCATATTTTATTTATTAGAGTGAGTACTTAGATCCATCCCACACTCAAAGGAAGGGCATGAATAATTCGAGATGGGGGTCATTGGACTCCATTCTACAAGCTGTCTACCAACATGGTGATCCTCAAGGCTGTGTGTCCCAGGTGGTGCAACTGCAAGATGGAAACATCCAGAAGGAAGCACTTCACTTACACCGAGGACATCAACTTTCCCATGAGGGAACTGGTTGCAGAAAGAGAATCCCTGAACTCCTCAGGGATCCCTCCTCAAAAGAGCACCTGAAAGTTATGTGGGTACAGGTGTACCTACTGAGAAAATAGAGAACTTGCTTCCATCTCTTGAATTAGATCTGAAGAGTCACTGACACTTCTTTTGTGCAAGTTTTCTTATACATAAAAGTAGAGATTATTCTTATTCAACACATTTATCGAAAGAATTAAGAGAGATAACTGAAAAACACCTAGATGATTCTCACTTACAATAGCATCAAATGAAAAAAATATACTTGGAAATAAATGTAATGAAGGAGGTAAAAGATCTGAAGATCTGTACAATTAAAACTATGAAATTTGAGTAAAGATACTGAAGAAGACATAAATAAATGGAAAACTATTTCATACCCATGGATTTTTAAAATTTATTTTTAGAGAGGGAACGGGAGGGAGAAAAAGTGGGAGAGAAACTTCAAGGTGTGGTTGCCTCTCATGTTCCCCCTACTGGGGACCTGGCCCACAACACAGGCATGTGCCCTGACTGGGAATCGAACCGGAGACCCTCTGGTTAGCAGGCTGCACCCAATCCACTAAGCCACACTAGCCAGGGCCCATGCTCATGGATTTAAAAAATTAATATTATGTTCATACTACCCAAAGAAATCTACAGATTTAATGCAATCTCAAAATTTCAATGACATTTTTCACAGAAAGGAGAAAAACAATACTAAATTTCACATGGAACCACAAAAAAACCCAAATAGTCAAAACAATACTGAGAAAGAAAAACAAAGCTGTAGGCATCACATGTCCTAATTTTTCTTCTTCTTCTTTTTTTCTTTTTTTTATAGATAGAGGGAGAAATGAAACATTGACTTGTTGTTACACTTATTTATGCATTCATTGGTTATTCCTGTATATGTCCTGACAAGGAATTGAACCCACAACCTTGGCATATTAAGACAATGCTCTAATCAACTGAGCTAGAACTAATGTTATAATTTTAAACTATATATTACAAAGCTATAGTAATCAAAACTGGCATGAGAACAGACATATAGATCAGTGGAATAGACAGCACAGAAATATATCATGCACATATGGTCAGTTTTCAATAAAGGAGTCAAGAATATACAATGGGGAAAAGATAGTCTCTTTAATAAATAGTTTTGGGAAAATGGGATACCCACATGCAAAGGAATAAAACTGAACCCTATCTTACATTGTACACAAAAATCTATTCAATATCGATTAAAGACTTGAATGTAAGAACTAAAACCATAAATTCCTAGAAGAAAACAGGGAGTAAGTTCCTTAACCTTGACTGTGACAATGATTTTGGATTTGGCACCAAAGGCAAAGGTTACCAAAGTAACAAGTGACACCACATCAAGCTAAAAAGCTGCACAGCAAAGGAAATCATCAACAAAATAAAAGGCAACCTCTGGAATGGGAGAAAATATTTGCTAACCACACACCTAATAACAGATTAATATTCAAAATACACAAGTTGCTCATACAACTTAATAGCAAAAATAATCCATTAAAAATGGGCAAAGGGCATAAACAGAAAAGTGCAAATAAAAACCACAAGGAGATATCACTTCCCACCTGTTAGGATGTCTCTCTATTGTCAAAAGGACAAAGAATAACAAATGCTGGGGACATTGTGGGGAAAAGGGAACCCTTGTACACTGTTGAGATTGTAAACTGATACAGACACTATGGAAAACAGTATGGAATTTCCTCAAGAAGTTAAAAGTAGAGATAGCATATGATCCAGCAATCCTACTTCTAGGTTTGCATCCAAAATAAACAAAATCATCGTCTTAAACAGATATTCCTACTCCCATGTTTATTGCAGCATTACTCACAACAGCCAAGGTATGGAAATAACCTAAGCATTTGTCAGTGGATAAATGGATAAGGAAAATATGATACATATGTATATATGCAATGGAATATTACTCAGCTTTTAGAAAAAGAAAGAAACATATACTAAGTGAGTTAAGCCAGGCAGAAAAAGACAAATATTGCATGGTATCACTTATATGTGGAATCTTAAAATAAAACAAACTCTCAGAAACAGTGAGTAGGATGATGGTTGCCAGAGGCTCAGAAGTGTGGCAAAAAGGGAGAGGCTGATAAAAATGTACACATTTTCAGTCATAAGACACAAAGATCTGAGGATCTAATTCATAACATGATGGCTTATAGTTGATTTACTGTATTGTACAATTGAAATTTGCTGAGAGTTAAAGTATTCTCACAACCTCTCTCCACAAAAAAAAGAAAGTAAGTATGTGAGGTGAGGGATGTGTTAACTAACTTGATTGTGGGAATCCTTTCACAACATTACGTATATCAAATCAACATGCTGTATACTTTAAATATGTTAGAATTGTATTTGTCACATAAACCTCAATACAGCTGCGGGAGGCTGATAAAAGGTGGAAACAGCTTAGATTCACAATTCTCTGGTAGCTGAAAAATGTGAAGGAAACCTTCCCAATCCACATTAGACTGACGGGAGCAAGTCATAAATTCCTGTTGCGCTGAACCCCTGACATTTCAGAATTCGTTTGTTTTAGGATTATTGTGTGAGGTTAACCTGACTAATTCATCAACTTTCATTTCCTGATGCCCTAAGCATATGCATTTCTTCATTCTTTTATAAAACTTTTTTTTTCAAGAACCAATTTCCATGTTGATCATCGTCATGATCATTGACAGACAAGTATCGCACTATTGGTCTCCGCTGGTCTTTTGTGAGTGCTGAGGAGTAAAGCGGGCAAACATTAGGTTGGAAAATACTTCATGGCCTAGGCTGGGTTGTATTTATGCATTATTGATTCAAAAATATTAACTTTATATGCATTCTCATATCGTCTACATTTACTCTGTATCCCCTATAGTACTTTACTCAAAGTAAGTAGAAAATTAACTGTATTAAATGAATGTAAGTAGAATCCAAATATTTGTTGAGTTATCTTCACTTTTATCTTTATCTCCCCTTATCATCTATCTCCTATTCACCCAGTTGATTTTGGCTTAGATATTTATTTCAAGGAATTCCTGAAAACCTCCAAAACTGAGTTGGGGGTACTTCAAGTGCTTCCGAAGCACCAGGTACTATTTCCTGCTATAGCCCTTATCACACTCTATGTCAATTTCCTATTTGCTCACGTGACTTCCTTAGAGTAAACTAATGCTTGAATGCATTCTTGTTTTCCCAGTATTTACATAGTACACAGTACATATTGTGTACTAGAGATGCTATCATTCTTTAATAGAAGGATACATGGATAAGTAACACAAAAGAGCAGAAGCATTAGTGTGGGGAATTCTGCCCCAAGGAGTCTTCTGGGTCACAGAGGAAATGAGGCATCCTGAACACAATCTGTTGTTCTGGCAGAAAAAGAGGTGGTAATTTCCTCTAGTGGAGAATGCCCTGAGCCCATCTCTGAAACAGCTTTTATTGGGATTGGCATGTGCAGGGATATACAGTCTGCATGCAAAGTTCATTGATCAATGTCTAAAGGCTATAGTTACAGAAAACAGATATTATCTATAGGTAACAATTCAGGAAACACAGAGATCTGCCTCAGGTCAGGGTCTGTTAGACATGCTAATGCCAGATGGTAGTTAAGGCACGTTTCATGAGATAAGGGGTTCACTCCTTCTGCTTTTGGATTTAGATACCTGACTCTTGGCAACAGGGCCATACAAGGCAAAGCAAGCCTCAAGGTGTATAATGCATTCTTTAAGCCTCATCTCCCCACAGGAACCCTCAGTGCTAATATCAGGTTGTGCCTGCCTCCCAGCGTTCCTGCCAAGACTTACAGGCCTCTTTCAAGGCCTTGCTCACATGGGGCTGCAGTCTCCGATACCACACAAAGTGATACCCAACACATCAGAGCTTTCTGGGAAAACTCTGATAAATACCTCAAAGACAAGGAGATTAAAACACCCAGAATCTAACTAAATGATTACATATTTGACCAGACTACAGAGACATTTTTCTGATCAGTCAGGGTAAGTAAAAGGGTTCATGTCTCTGTAATCCAAGCAATAGAGGAGACAGGCAGAATGAGAAAAGAGTAGCAAATATTAGCTATTAAGTAGCATTAATTCAAAAGATAAAAACCAAAGCAGTACAACATGGACCATTGCACTCTATAAGATAAAATAGATACACATGTAGAGATGTTTACCTGGGAAGAAATACTTCCCAATCTACAATAGAAAAAATATATATCTGAATTTAAAGGGTTTTTATGTATAGGTCACAAGTGTGGGGATTTAGGTAAAATGTCCAGAACAGGCTAATCTGCAAAGAGAGGAAGCAGACTGGTGGTTGTCAGGAGATGGGGACAGGTAATGGGGAATGACTGCTAACAGAGATAGGTATTTTTTACAGAAAGTATAATAGAAATGTTCTGAAATTAGATAGTGTGAAGATTGTACTACCTTGTGAGCGTGAATATAAATGCCACTCAGTTGCACATTTAAAATGGGGAATTTTATGGTGTGTGCATTATATCTAAATACAAAAATGTTATCGAAGCACACAATAAAAGTGGTAAATAAACAATGCAAATTTTAAATGTCTTTTAAATATATTTTACAGTTTTTATATTGTAAAAATGAAAGCATCTGAGTTAATACCAGACACTAAAGTGCTCTCTGGGGACCATTCTAATAGTTAAACAAATTTTAGCAAGCCCTGAATTATTTGCTATAATATTATAATCTAGTTTTGGGCCTGGACTTTTCCATTATATCTGGTCTTCAAAAATGAACACTTGGAGGAAATGTGCACATCATATCTTAAAGTTGGTTATTTTTCATGTAGATGTTAGTTGGTTCTCTTTCAGCCTGAACTTTTTCTCCTATCCTGCCTTTCAACCATTGAGAATTGCTTTTTTTTTTTTTTTGAAAGAAAAAGATCTTGTGGTATCTTCCTTCATTTTCTGTTCTCTTTGAAATATTAAGTTTAAAAAAATTTGCTTCACATTATTGAGCACAGTCATTTGAGCTGATATTCAAGGCTCTATGAATAACATCCAGTTACTCACAAAGATGAGAAGCCTCTGGCTGTGACCTGTTCATCAAACATCCTTACTGTCCCCTGGGAAAACTGAGTTCTCTTTTTCCTTTAAGCTTCTGGAGCCTGGAGTCACAAATAGGAATCCTACTAGTAATATGTGGTGAAAACATTTCATCTCGTAACATAGCATCAAACTTATAATACATGTCATGAGGAAGGTAGGAGCTCAGTTTGTAAATTTCACAAAATGTTCCTATTAAAAGAGACAGAAGAATTAGGATGGCAAAGCAAAACTAAGTAAGTACATATCAAAAAACTGGGTGGTAAATCATCCCCACAAACTTTTAAACATGAACTTTTATTTGATGCTATAGTTTCTCTGCTACCTGTAGTCCACGCCCATAGCGAGGCATCCCTAAAGTTCTGTAAAACATAAATCAAAGTGCTGTGACAAATTTCCAAATGAATGAAACAGCTCGATGGAATCATTATGTATCTGTCAAACAATTATGGTTTGAGTCCATTTTAATGCCCGCTTTTCAAGGAATTCCCAGTACACTCACTAACATTTTATTTCATTAATCCTTATAATGACTTTGTGAGTAGCAAACATGACTCAAGTTATTGTCCCCATTTCACATGCAGAAAAACTGACTCTTAAAGAAAGTGAGTGGCTTGCTGAAGGGTCCCTAAGCAACTCCCTTATGACATGTTATTTTTTTCTACTACTTGTCATTCTCTGTAAGTAATTAAAGTTCCCATACTCAAGGACATCTCAGCAATTCTTTAAAAAGCAATTTTCTTTCTTTGACACCTAACTATCCATGAAGAGAGAACTTGGATGCTCAATTGAACAAACCCAAACTGGACTCAGACTTCCTAGAATTAAAGGGCAGTTTATATTTCTGGACTCCTCGGAGATTAATGGCACAACCCCTAGACTGCTAGGCAGATAAATAGACAATAAGCAGACAGACAGACAGACAGATATAATTTATTTAGCAGGGAGACGTAAAACTAGGCATAGCAACATACATACTAATTACTTTTTTCTTTTAAGAATCACAGTAGAGTTAAGAGGATTGTTTTCGGTAGGATATACAATGAGAGATTAGAGATGGAATAATAAGAATCTCTCTCCAAATGACATATTCAGGTCCTCCCCAGGTGATTTAGTTTCATGGCAAGATTTATGCCTGGGGCACCTTCCTCCACTAGATAGATTGAGACAAGACCATAGGCCATTATGAAGTCAAAGGCATGAAATAGTAATTAGCTACAAGTAGCCCAAGGAGACTAGAAAATGCTGTCAAAGTTCAAAAATTTGCAAAGCCAGCTGAAGCTTCACTTGGCTTTATGGAAGGTCATTTGAGTTACCTATATAAAACTTAAAGGAACTTAAAGCAAACATCTCATGGATGGGTTTTTCCTGCTGGGAGGAGGAAAAACACCCCCTGGCCTCTATGCTTTCTTTAAATCAGAGCTTCTCTCAGTAAGAGGTAGGCTGGGTAGATTCTGATGGATGTTGTGGGGCAGGGAAAAGGAGGAGGAGAGGGAGATGAGTTCATGAAGTTAGGATAGCATCTCCTGTGTTTAAAATAGAGAGCACCTCCAAGAAGAGAGGCCCTGGATAGACTTTATTCACTTAATAGACTTTAAGTGCCCGAGGACACAGTACAAACTTGTATCACATTATCAGACAGGCCTCCTCACAGCATCAGTGTCGGCAGAGGCTCATGAATATGTAAATACTATATGTATCTTGGAAACATGCTTGACAAGAGAATAGCTAAAATGAACTGATTCTAGTTATAAGCCCATCAGCCTGCCATTCTTTATGTTTGAACAGGCAGGCTATTGCTAGGTGACAGATCATTAAGGCTATCTACTCAGTCAGCGGAAATGAAGAAATAATTTGTTCCTAATAACCTTCAGATGACCTCCCAGGCAAAAGGGAGTCTTTAAAGTGCTGTCTCTGCCGATACATGTCAGGCGCGCGTGGGGTTCTTCTGGCCCCAGAGTCAGAGTAGGGCGGCTGGTGAAACAGATTAATAAACACCTACTGACAGGGACATATCGGGAAAAGATCTCATCACCTGCCATTATCAGGTTGATGAATAATTCAGAGCTTTCCATCAGAGATGGGAATTTCAGGCAGCACTGAGCTCTACACTCCCAGAGACAACGGTGTGTGTGGCGGGGGAGGGCTAGATGAAGGAGCTCACTGCCAGGATTAAATCGGGGCCTCGAAGTAGTGCTTCTGTGCAGGCACCAAGATCGGGGGTGGGATGGCATGACTTGCCTCTTCGAAAGGTGACCAGTAAGGGTTAGGGCCAAAGACCAGCAGGAACCTTCTCAAAGACCCTCGAGTGGCCTGAAATGTTCAGTGCTCATGGCGGCAGCCCGGCACTTGCTTGTCTGGCACTGCTGCTGGTGAAAGAGGACACAGCCTCTGTTTCCTCACCTTGCAGGTGGATTCCAGAGGGTAGGTCAGGCTCTCCGACATGCACCTGACTCCTTGTGTACTTAATCTTGCCCTAATTTCTAACCTCTCCCTGTCTACGAGGAGCTATCTGCACCACAGATGTAATCACTGTAACAGCTTTGGGGGCCAACAGGCTTCCATGGGGATCTCAGAATAGTGTCTATCAACTGTGTGACCCTGGCCATGCTATACAACCTCTCTGGGACTCAGTTCTCCAACCTGTAAAATGGGCTCAATAATATCCAATTCAGACAGTTTTAAAAACAAGTAGGCATAGAGAGATCATAGCAGAGGCTTGGCACCAAGGAAATGCACACTTTATACTGGAGACGAATGGCTGCCTCCAGCTCCCTGCCAGTTTTTTAACCAGAGACAAAGCAGGAAATAGATTGTACAACCAAATTTGGTGATTCAAGGAGAGTCAAATAAAGGGACCATTTCAGTAGGTGCTAGCAGGCTTTAGCAAACTAACAAGGGACAGCAATGTGCCTCAGGACTAATGACAGCTGGGATCCTTTAGCTCCTCTAGGACTTAAGGGCAAGAGATGATTTGCTGCCTGACAGATGCCAGCCAACCATGGTGACCTGGCTGTTGGGGAGCACAGGAAAAATATCCCCACTGCACTCCTCTCCTGCCCTCCAAGCTCCTCCCAGGGGCTCCCTTTCACTAAAGCCACCTGGATGCCTGGCAGAAAGCCTGTTGAAGGGTTCCTGAAGGTCAGCTGCCTGGGGCGTAGATCGAGGTGGAGAAAGGCAGGACTTGAATCTAACAGGGACAAGCAGAAGAGATCCAGCAGATCGCCTGACTGGTCTGATGGTCAGCACTTCTCCATCTCTGATGCTTTGCAGTGTGTGCAGTGAACTCAAAACAAAGCAAAACAAAGGCACATCTATGCATTTTAGGAGCTTAGAGACTAGACCAGTTGAGGGTGGAAGAAAAAAAAAGAAAGAGTGAAAGGAGGAAGAGAGAGAGAGATAGAAGAGGGGAAAAATTAAATAGCATATTGGAGTCAAGAAAATTTAGGTCATCACTTAAATTATTGCAGATCCTTTACTAAGCCATTTCTTCAATTCTCTGGTTCTGTCGCCCATAAAATGAAAACTTTGGACTCCCTGATGTCACAGACCCTTCCTTGCATGAAATTTATGACCTTAAGCATGCTGATAGAGTAGCTCCATCAGGACTTCCCCCTCCCCAGTACCTGAAGTAGGCATGCAAGACAAAGATCGCCATTGCTTGGAACTCAGAGTCACACATTATCTCCTCCTAAACTTGAACTTGGCATAATGCGCAGCAAGCTGAAACACTTTTGATAAAATGTATACATCATTTAGAGCACAGGTGGCAAACACAAGGCCTGCAGGCCAGATCTGGCCCTCCACCTTGTTTTATCTGGCTGAGCACCTTGTTTCTACCCAGTGGCAGTGCCAAGCTCTTGTTTAACCCTTAAGGAGCAGTTACATTATACAGTCCTAAAATTACATTCAGCCTTTTGAAGGCAACTGTGAGGCTGATGTGGCCCCCAGTGAACATGAGTTTGACACCCTGATTTAGTGTCTCATCATTCCGTGTGCCCAACCCTATTTGAGCCAGAGTCTTTTCTCTTTGATCAAGAGGAAGAAGAAAAATAAATTCTGTTCCTAAAAAGTAAGCATAGAAAGATCTCTGTCCAGAGAGCTAAAAAGACTGTAGATATTTGTGAGAATCAGTCAGCTCTAGTGAAGCATAATTTTAAAGACTTTTGTTAAGTGGCTTAGAGACGAAGTGCCTTTCCAAAAACATTTGGTTTCAAGAAACAGTAAAAGTTAGGATGAATTTGGTAATTTGAGGACTGAGATGAGGCCAAGAATAAGACTAGAGCAGACCTGGAAAGGAGACAGAGCAAGTACATCACAGGGCGGCCCTAAGTAGGATGCAGCAGAAAGTCGGTCATCCAAATTCCCATCCACCTGGATTATTCTCTTTCATAAGCATTCCAAATACCTTTGTCCTACTGTATTTTGTATAGAACCTTTAGAAATGAAGAATATAGCATACCAGAGAGGGAAGTCTTCTAACAGGGCTCAGATGGCCTTAACGAATAAGCTCTTTGGTCATTTGATTCCAGAATGAATAGGTAACTCATTCATTCCTTCTCTCCTTTGTTCATTCATTCATTCATTTTTTCTCAAAAATCATTTATTGAGGAGGTATTCAATTCTAGGAAGTCCTCTGGAATATATTAATAACTTGCATAGGGATTATAGTCAGGGGAAGTCTCTGAATTTTAAATGACAAATAACAGCCAGACATGAGATAATCAGCAGAGAGAACATCCCAGGTAGAGAGAGAACTAAACCAAAAGCTGTGGAAGTCTGACCAAGCTTGACACGAGTGAGGAGTGAGGAGTTCTTCATGAAGGTGGTGTGGCTGGAGGGTATGAGTCCAGATAGCAAAGCTGGAGACTTCTCAGGAAGGAAGGAAACAGGCCACAGGGCCTTGTGAAAAACTCATGACTACATCTCCAGACTCCAAATCATGAGCAAAAGCACATTGCAATGGGAAGTTCAAAGTCTTGTCAAATACAGTCTTCATGTGTTAATCTTGCATTCTAATTCAGCTGATAGCAACCACAGGGCAAGTATACCCAATGATATTAAGGTGCCTCAGGAATGCAGGAAAGCCACACTGAAGCTGTGCAAGACACACCTCCTCTGCCCTTCTCTCTCTGTTATTCAATATATTTGCACTTTTTTTACAGCTTTGACAGGTAAAGGTCTAAAAAGCCATGTTTACCAACATCTCCCTAAGGCTCTACGATAGGATGGGCAGCTTGAATTTCAAAAACAGGACACAGCAGACTAACTGGCCAAAAGCATGCAGCGCGTTTACGCATGAGGAGGCAGGAATATGCCCTGGTTCGGGAACAGAGAAGGGTCTCCACATCTAAACTACTCACATGGTCTTTTCCTTCCACATGGCCTATGTTTACCCTTGGAATGAAACTTGGACAGAACTCCAGAATATGTTTCCTGGGCCTCTAGTTTTACTTCTGAGTTAATTTCCAGTATTTCCAAAAGTATGTTTTCTCTTCTGAACACAAACAACGAGAGGGCCAGTCTGTTTTAGATATTTGTCAGAGTATGGACAAGTGTGTGTGCTGTTTCTGGAGAAACTCCATGATCATTTCTGTTCCTGCTTTGGCTATGCTCTCCTCTATGTTTATTATTATCCGAAAGTATCTGACAGGTGTTTTCATTGTTTATCCATTTGCCTCTGGGCTCTGCCATGTAATGGAAACTTCTTTCAAATGCAGGTTCAGTAGCCTTTATTGACAATCTTTTTCAAATGCATAGCAGTAGCCATTACTGCTTAAAGCAAAGCAGTGACTGAGGTGAGTAGTTAAACTTACAAGTAACAAAGACACAAAGTCAAAGAAAGCAGGGAGAGAGAAAAGAATAAAAGTAAAGATGATTTATAAAGAATGTCAAAAGGGAAAAGAGTGTTTTATTGTTTCTTTCTTCCTTCCTCATGCCATTAGAAAGAATGTTGAAGAGTTTCTTACGCCAAGGATTAAGCTGTCTGCGAGGAAGGAAAATGACACCAGATGTAGAGTTGGGAAAAGTAAATCCTAATTAGGGGGACTGTATGTTCCGGTTTGCCTGGGAAAGTCCAAGTTTCCACCTGTTCTTCTGGCATAGTTACTAACAGTGTTCTCTCTTCACTTTCCAAAGGGTTCTTTTGGGATAATAAATGATATGGTGGCCCTGTCCTAACCCTGCCTCCTCCACGAACAGGCATCTGTCTCTGCATAAATTCCTCACCTCTCTGGACCTCAGTTTTTCAAGGGTATAGATGCAATTATAACTAAGTTGTCCCATATCCTCGTATTCCATGGTCCCATTAAGGGTACAAGAAGACCAAGTAGAGTTTTGGGGATTATTAAATGTATATGCTTTGAATTAAAGAATATCACTTATTTCTAAGGACCATGTTCGCCTCCTAGGTTAGTACAACTGCCTTTGACTTGCCTAATAGTGTTTATTAGTGATGATTGGAAAGATTAATCTCTGTAGACACTGCACTGAAGATCTTAATCCTAAAAATACTATGGTTCCTATTTAAATGGGCTCATAGTCACTTTCAACCATCTTTTGAAACTAATTCTGATTGTAAAATAACATATTCTTAACCACCATGCCATATCTAGGATGCTTTGAACAAAAAAGGTACTTAGTGTATCTGTTAGGCTAAGCTAAGGTATGCTGCAATAACAAACAAACCAAATTTTACTGGTTTAAAACGTTTATTTTCCAATCATGCTATTCCCTCTCTAAAACCCAAATTGATGGAGTAGCCACCATGTGGACTGAGGCCCAGTACACTGGTACAAGAAAAGAGTCAGGATGGCAGATTGCACACTGAATCTTTTTTTTTAATTTTTAAATTGTTGTTCAATTACAATTGTCCCCATTTTTTTTCCCACTGCTCTCCCCTGCCCTACCCACCCCTGATTTTTCACATTCAATCCTGCCCATCCAGTTGTCTTTGTCCATGGGTCCTTTATCCATGCTCCTTGACTTGACCCTTCCCCTTCTTCACCCCATTATCCTCCTCCTCCTTCCCCTCCAGTCACTGTCAGTCTGTTCCTTTTTACATACTGAATCGTAAAGCTTCATCTAGAAGAGACACAGCACTTTGGTTCATATTTTATTGGCCAATTCAAGTCATATGACTACACTTAAGTCCATGAAGACAGGAAGAAAAATCCCAACAAACCAGAAAGGAGAACAGGAATAGTTGGTGAAAAGCACTAGGGACTACCACACCAAGGCATTCGTAGAACAAAGGATCTAAGATCTCTCTTGCAGCTTTTAATTATCTGGAGCTCCAATTACTTTGCAGTGAAATTTCATAGAACTTGGTGTACATTTTGATTCTATTTCTTTAATGCATCAAGAAACCCTTTGTTAACCACAGATTTACCAGCTCATCTCTGCTAAAAACAGTTTGTGTCTATCCAAGTATGCAGGTAGAATGATATAAACTACTTCTAATGCAGTCACGTCCCTCCTCTCTCCCAGAAGGTCTTAGCTGTATCAACTATACAACCAAGAGATGGCAGCTCAATGAAGGAAAAGGTGTGTTTACCTCGGGAAAGAGTGTCTTTATGACACTGATCTGCTCTGATGAATCCACTAATGTGAAATTTCTGACCCAATAGGCAGTGATTGCACAGCTCTGAGACTCCTCTCATTATTCATGAAATATGTGCCGTGCGGTGTCAGTGCTCTCCCTGCCGACTCGCTGCCAAGCAATTACTCATTTCCATCACTTAGCTTTTTTATTATTATTATTTTTCAGTGGGTGTCTATATATTCAGCACACTTCAAGAAGCAAAGCACAGTCCCAGAATGAAAATGATGCTCGTCTTGTTTGATTTTAAATAGAAAAGCACTTTCAGGTCCTTAAAAATTGATGTTGTTTTAAACTTTACAACAAGCAAGAGAGGAAACTGGGAGCTGCAGAAATAAATGGAGAGCAATCAGGAGCATTTCCACTGCTGCATATATGTGCTACCCAAGAGCTGCTGGAGGGACTACCTCATCTGTCCTGATTTATTTCTCTGACTCCCCCCAGGAGCCCTTAAAAGGGACAATGCTTCAGAAACAGCTACAGAGCTGTGGTTGCAGTGCTTTGCCAGGGGCAAGAGTACTCAAGCACAGTGGCCCATGCTTACAATGGGGCAGGGTCCAGGAACCATGACCCCTTCTCATCCCAGTGTTTGCTTGCTAAGTCCTTACAGACAGAGAGTCTAACAGAAAAGGGCGACTGTCTTTTGCATTTACTGATATGATCTGTGCAGAGTACTGGACATCACAACTGAGGAACATTCCAACCCCAGAAGTTGTGCCAACAAGGATTTGGAAGTGATGAAACTGTTAAACCTAGTCCTCAGTCCTTGGCTCCAGTCTTCCTGTGTGAGCAAACTCTTCTCAAACTCTCATGTCAATCACAATGACATTACTTCACAGTCCCTGTATCCAGCTCTTCACAGTCCCTGTATCTAAACTTTCTTATGTAAAATTGCTGCCCTTATTAAAATGTAGTGTATATTGCTCCATTTCTTGAATTTGAGCTGGTCTTATGAATTCCTAGGCCAATAGAGTATGTAGAGCAACCGCGGGCCACCTTTGAGCCTGCACCTCTACGTTCGTGCATGTTACCCCTTGACCTCTCTTGCACCCTTGCGATCCCCATGGGAGTGTGCTTGGGCTCTAGCCTGTTAAAAGATGAGAAACATGGAGCATCTCCAGGACACCCTAGTTGTCCCAATCAAGGCCAGACAGAATAGCTGAGAGCCAGCTGACCCCCCAGAACCATGAGTGAGCCTCGCTCAGATCAGCAGACACCTAGCCAAAGCCCAGTTCACCCCAGACACATGGGTAATGCATGTCTATTGTTTATTGTTACAAGGTTTTATGACTGCTGCTTATAAAGTCACATAAATAATTGGCTCATTTTCCATCAGGAAATTATGATTTTCTTTTCCCCCCCTCTCCTGCATCCCACTGTAACATAATTATCATTTATACTTTGGTCTCTCAATTTTCTTTAGCTTCCTTACTTTATTCCACCTATTATTATTAAGTACATATCATTGTGCTGGGCAACATGGTTAATATACAGAGACTGGTGAATCAGAGAAATTTCTCTAAAGGAGCACTCATTCTAACACTGCAGTTCTCAATATTTTTATCTTGGCTAACAAAATGGATGGCATTAATATGTGCAAGACACTCTCAAGAGCAAGGTTGAAGTTATAAACAATTCCTGGTACAATTTGCTTTCTCTTCCCATGTCTCCTATATTTAAGAAATTGCACTTGAATGCTAGAGAGTTAAAGGAGTATTAAAAAGTTCAAAACACATCAGAGATGTCACCCTGAATCATTTGTCTGTTGTTATGTTACCTACCATTAGTTATAAATTACAACACACTTCACTGCTGATCGCTACATCCTGGGTTTTGATGTCCCAGATGAGAACTGACCTAGTGAAAGGAGAATGCTGACATCCCGGCTATTAACTGCAATCCAGGCAGATTGAAAGAAGGGCTTAGCAGAAGTACAAGCAACAGACTGTGAGGGCACTCCGAAAGGAACAGCACTTTCCAGCTGGGGCACAGAGGGAGCTTTTCCAGGAGAGCTGACATCTGATCTCAACCCAGAGCTTTGACAGAGATTAAATCGCTTTGCCCCACCTCCTCCAAATGCAGATGTTCCCCAGTCCTTTTGACTGGGCCCAGAGGAGGCTGAAATTTCAATCAGAGCAAAAATATTGTGTGTCATACCCACACCTTCCTGACACAGGTGATAGAAAAGGTAACACCTCAGAACCTGGAGCTTTGAGTCCAGCTTCCCTGACTGTTACTGTATCCAAAAAGATGTTCAAAGAATCAGCATCCCTTACTTGCATTACAGACAAAGGTTCAAGTCAGGCCAGATTCCCCAGTTGTCTGTCATCTGGTTTATGCAGAGCTGGCACAAACATGGCTTTCTTCTCCCTGGGCTAATGTCTTTTCCACTTTATTGAGTGTTTGATGATCTTTGGAAGTCCCTTCTAACCTTAGCTTCTGAATCATGTTTTCATGTGAGGCTTGCCTGCCAGTCTAAAGGCAGGATTTATAGACACCATCCCTCCCACTCCTGCTTTTGAGGACCAAATCACAGGCGTCAAAGCTGCTCTTTACAGACAGAGGCCTTGGGGATCCCAGAGGACTCTATTTTAAGAAAAACTCGTTTTGCATTTCCTCCTCTCATAGCCCTAGCAAAGTGTGATCTTTCAGCTTCACTCCACTGCAGGGTTTTCCCAGGTGGTTGCTCCATTATAAGATAGAACAGGAATGGAAAACAGCTCCCGCTGGAAGTAGGTGTCACAATGACAGCAATAAAGTTCTACAGAACACTAAAGAAGAAGGCTTAGAAGAAGAAGGCTTAGAAAAGGGCATTCCTTTATGTAGTTTGAAGAGAGGGAACTTCCTTGGCAGGTAGGAACAGTGTATGGAGCCTTGGCTCCCTCTAGGACAATCACAGTGCAGACTTTTAAGATTTAAGACCAAAGCTAGGACATATTCTGCAGTTAACAATACTTTTGAGAAGCAGATGCTGGTTGGCTGCTCAGCCCCGATAGAGACTGAATGCTTGATGACAGGTGGCAATTCAGAGACTTATAGAATACCTTGTTACCATTATGTCATTCCACAAAGCAGTGCTTCTGACCAGGAACTCATGAACAGTGTGAGGCTAATACACCAAGCCACCGAGTTGGGTAGCACAGCACAGCTCCATCACCCAGTGGCAATGCTATATATGAGACCCTCCATGAGCACATGGCTCAGATTTTCATGGTTCCTACCTTTGCTACATTTCCTCCTTTCTCTCAACCCACCTCTAGGAATGCAGTAGGAGTTCCTTATGACTAGATGACCAAGAAAGAAAGAAATTCAAGTTTGCTTTATAGATGGGTCTATGCAATAAGCTGGCAGCATCTAAATGTAGATGGCTATGATACCACAGCCTAACCTAGGGGTGGACCAAAGAATCTTGGTGAGGGGATATCCTGCCAGCAGGCAGACCCTTGCAGCAGTGTACCTGGGTTATTTATTCTTGCCTAGAAAAACAGAGAACATGGGAGGGACCTATATTGATTATGGTTTGTTTGGATGGTCAGGGACTTGGAGAAAGACCTCTTAAAAATGGAGACATGGGTGTCATGGAGACATCTATGAGTAGATCTCTCAGAATAGGCAAAATATGAAAGAGTCTTCATAATCAGAGGGGCAAGATGACCTATTCTGTGGCTGTTGGTCATCCTTTTCTTAGCCACTCCTGTCCTTGCTCATTGGGCTAATTAATAAACATAGTGGCCATGTCAGCAAGGGTGGAGGTTATGCATAGAATCAACTACACAAATTCTGCTCACCAAGGCTTGTAGCCCCTGCTCCAAGCTCATCTCCCATTGCCTGCTGTGCACCCACAGAGGCAGTAGCTACACGGAGATGATAGTTTTCCATGGACAGCCTTGTGAGCTTCCTTTTTTGTTGTCGTAATTTGGTGGTAGGATGTGCTGGGCTTCCCGTATTTCTTTTCAAGCTCTTGCTTTCAGGAGGGTATCAGGAAGACGTATTAATAATTCTTTTTCTGATCTTTCAAATTTCACTTCCAGATCTTCACTTTCCCAACATGAAGCTATACCTGTATATGGTTTAATTCCCATAATATTCATGGGAGCTTTGTTTCCTTAACTGAACCTTTGCTGGTGAGAGAGATTAAATGTTGGGCATGTAGACCATGCATTTCATCTAATTGAGGGCCATTAGGATTTCCAGCCTTTAGGACATGTATTTGTATTTGTAGTTTGTCCGTAGTCTGAAAGACGAGGAATAGTGTGGAATGACATTCTTTTGCATAGAAAGAAAAAAAAGGCTGGAAAGAAATACCCCCAATCCAAAATAATATTACGAACTTTCTTTTGGTGGTGAGACTATGTAAGATTTATGTTTTCCTTTTTTGCTTTTACAACATAATTTCTATTTTTCATAGTAAATATACTTGATCTATTACTTAATTACTGAAAAATAACAAACCTTGTTTTTTAATAAAATTGGGGAATTTAAAAAGTATAGATGACTTTGTGACTTGTATATACTCACTAGAGCATAATACAAAATCCATTTGTTGCGTAGAGTTGAATTAATCAGCCTGTACCTAGTATATATCCACAATGAGGTTACTAGTTCCAAAAGTACTCTGGCTTTCAGTACCTCAACCAATCAGTAAGACTAAATGGGTGTTAGTGAGCTCCTTCAGCCACAAGAAAAGGTTTTCAAAGTTTCCATGTACAATGGTTTATTGTGAGAACATGTAAGACATTAAAATTCCTGGCATTTTAAATTGTTCCAAGTTCATGGACGGCTCAATGGGGCCCTGGGATCCTGGACTTCGACTGAGGCTCATCTGGCTCTGAAGCAACTCTTGGGAACTTGGGAGAAAGTCATGGTCTTTACTCAAATATGTGCTAATAGATGATTCAGCTTCTTCTTATGCTAGTCATTGTCTCTGTGTGTGAGTTGCTATAGAAAACTAGATACCTCATAAGCAAAAACGAAAAATTTATCTCATTTTTTGTATATCACAGTGTGTTATCTTAAAGGCAATGGGATGCTTTAGTGGAGTTTGAAGCAGGAATGTAAATTCTTCAATTCTGGGGTTGAAATTAATATAAAACACCCTAGAAACAGAGTGAAAAGAGAAAAGTCACAGAGGCAGAGAAACCAACTAGTACACTAATGTAGCAATGTAGGCAAGAAATAATAGTGGACAGACTCAAGAAACCAGCAAACAAAACCCAAATTAGGTTGGAGAAACTAATGAAAGTATCATGATAACATAGTTAGAAACCTATTTGTTTGACTTTAGTAAAAAGCCACAGTTTTATTGGCAAAGAACAATAACAACAAAAGATTTATCTTGCTTTTAGCCAAATGTGATATGAGAGTTACAATGCTAAGGATTTGTTCTGTTTTGTTTTTACACAATGATCATTTATTTAGCCCGTGGATCTCTGGGTCAGCTGGGCTGTTTTTCTGGTCTGGGCTTCCTTGGATGTTTTCTGCTGAGTTTTCTCATGAGTTTGTGATGGGCTGGCAGGTCAGCTGGGTAAGCCTGGATGACCCCATTCACATGTGTAGTGGTCGGCAGGTTGTCAGCCTGGGCAATGGAGACAAGTGGGCCACATGCCTCTAGTTGTTGAGCAGGCTAGCCCAGGCTTCTTCACATGGTGGCAGTCCCAAGGTTTCAAAAGCAGCAACAGAAGGCAAGCCCCAACGCACAAACACTATTCAAGCTTCTGCCTGCATTGTGTTTGCTGATATCTCACTGGCTAACAATAGATTTCTTCCTGTCAGTCTGAGAGAACAACCTGTGATGGCTACATCTGAATGGGGAAAGCATTGATTACCATAGACTAGGTTGTGTTGCAGCAACACATAACCCCAAAACCTCAGTGGCTTAAAACCACACATCACTCACATTCCATGTCCACCAATGGTCAGCTGAGGGCACTGTTCTGTAGCATCCTGGCTCTAGGATCAGGCTTAGAGAGCAGCCACCGCAGCCACCATGCATCTTCCACTGTGTAGAAGGAAAGAGAAAGTGAACAATCATACACTAGCTTTTAAAGCGTGCTTGGAAATTTCATTTCATGAAATTGTATTGGCCAAAGTAAATCAAATGGCCCCATCCGACTTCCAGGGAGTAGAGTAGTGCAATCCTACTGCATGCCCTGTTAGAACTAAACATCATTCTGAGAGCAGTGCTGATGTCCACTCCATCGCTCATGGCCCATCTTTAGCAGTGTTATCTTGGCTGCTTTGAATCTCACAAACTTCCCAGGAATCCAGGAAGAATGTTCCAAAGTTAAGCTCCACCTGCAGCAGCAAGTAGTGATGCTATTAATTCTCACAGGCTTAGTGAGGAAGCCCTAAGGCCTTAGTTATTTATAGTTACAAACACCCAAGACATTTCCTGACAGATTATGGATGTGCAGTACAAGAATAGTCTTAGTAGAATTTCCATTCTGGTTTCCGTCTTGTCAGGAATGTTCCCTGTGGTCTACCTAGGGCCTCCCAAGCCATATCCAGAGCTTGTTCTTCCCCCCTCTGTCCTGCTGTGCACTGTGACTATGAAGCAGATGCCCCTTCCCACAGTGGGGAGGGCTGTGCATCCACAAGGCATTGTTGGTGCAGCAGCTTATGCTAGTGGAGCACTTGGGAAGAGGGTGGATGTAAAGCAGAGGGACTTAATTGAATTAGAAGCACACACTCTGGATATTCTGATCTGCAGCTTTTACAGCTCTCTCTCTGTTTGTCAGAAAAAAAATCTTTTGACTTTCTCATGACCTGCAGGCATTTGGGATTTATTCTCTGTACCTTCTACTATATCCAGTAGCCTTCTCTTATTTTCTTGCACCCTCACATTTTATAAAACAAAGGAAGGATGCTCTTTAGCAACAGTTGTGTTGTCCTTGCCAGAAGTAGACAAAAGAAGAAGTGCTGAGAATGAATAAGGGCCATAGGACATCCCACTCCTGGGCTCCATCTTGCTTTACACCTGCCAGCCTTCTAGGCAAGGGTTCCCATACTTCCCTGATGCCAAGAAGTAACCAGACTGTTTGTTAAAGTACAGATTACCCAGCCTGTCCTGGGGAAGAGATAAATCAGAAGGTCTGGATAGGGCCCAGGAATCTGATTTTTTAAAACATTTGAGATGAGTCTATGTCAGGCAAATTTGGGAAAAACTGGCCAGTATTTGTTCCCTTTTGCTTACAATACTTGGACGTTTTTCAGCTTTACTAAACAGAGATGCAAGGCAGAAACCTTTCTCAAATAACTTCAACCAAATCTGCCTTCTCCTTTTAAAGATTTTCAGGCTCTATGTATATCATATCTATTGTACTTTCATATAATTTTTATAGTATTAGGTTACTATCTTTAGCTATTTTACTACATATGCTTAGTTTCTTCCTAGAAATATAATATACCTAAGGTCAAGGCTAGTGCCTTCACTGTGTTTTATCTTCCTTTTCCTCATTCTACATGTAATGCCACCTGTCTGTCCGTCCGTCCATCCATCCATCCATCCATCCATCTACATCTTCTTTAGAATGCAAACTCCATGAGACCATGGTGCTTCCTCTTCCACAGCATCTACGATTGCGCCCAGGATATATTAGGTGCTCCAAATACATGGGTCTTAGCTTATGGATAAAATTAAAAAGGAAATTTGGCAAGTCTGAGACACTTCAATTATTATAAGGTTGTTTGCTCTCTTTACTGTGCTTTATCAATAAGATCATTCCCTTCTTTCCTAATTTTTATCCTCTTTCCAGCCCCTGCCTTTCCTCTGCCTAGATTTTCCTAAAGAGCATTTACCTAATTTAATGGATAGAGAAACAGAGGCTCAGAGCTGAATACAAATAGTTTTGATTTTTGCCTGCTCACCATCTGTTCCTATTCATTTTGTTAACTGAAGCCTGTTTCTCCCTCAGGGTACCACCTCAGTCTCTGTATTGAGCGGAGATTGAGTCAGACCTGACAATCAGCGTATTTCCTGCCTCAGGCTTGTTTCAGGAATGGCTATAGGACCTCCTTTACTGGGACTTTGGGAAACACTGGCTGTGGTTCTGCTGAGGTTGCTTCCTGGAGATTATTAGAACAGCTTAAAGTTTGGGTGGCTCTCACATGGAAAGGGCCTACCTGAGCTTGAAACCAACACAGAGAACAGGACAAAGTGCAGACCAGAGAAAGAGACAGGCATGGAGAGAGCCATGGAGACCTGGGAATAGGCTATGACCCTCTTGCTCCTCACTTCATGCAGGCGTGCTGCACATTGACTGCAGGTAAGGCACAGCCATCGTAGCCAGGGCAGGAGCATAATGAAGAAGCGAGGTCTCTTTGCAGGGAACACACTCCCAGGTACTCTCCCCACACACACGTGACCAGGCTAACCACTTGTCATTCTTCGCCAGTGTCATTCAGAAACTTTACTAAACACCCATTCCATGCTCTTTTTCAAAAACTATTTTCTACTATTTTTTCAATTACACTTCACATTCAATATTATTTTGTACTAATTTCAGGTGTACTGCATAGAGTTTAGACAATCATATTCTTTACAAAGTGATCCCCTAGATATTTCCAGTACCCGCCTGGACCATATGCAGTTATTACAATATCACGAACTAAAGTACAGCATTTCCTATGCTGTACTTTACATCCCTGTGACTATTTTGTAACTGCCAATCTGTATTTCTCAATCCCTTTACCTCACACTCTGCATTCAAGTTGTCATGCTTGTGGCAATAGACTTGTTTCCACTCTAAGAGCTTTGACTTGAGGGTCAGGGCGAGATTTTCTACATGCTGTACCCCCACACTTAGCACAGTGCCTGGAGGTGCTCTGTGTTCAATACATGCTGGTTACATGATTCAGGTTGTGCCTAGAGTAGATTGCGGAGTTCATCTCTGAGTTTTCCGACCTGAAAACACAAGGAGCATACCTTCACCAAAAAGTAGAGACACGAAGGAAAAAATGTGTCATGCTTTCTCAACATTGCTGGGGCAGAGAAGAACCAACTATAAACAGAAGTTGTTGGCCCCTCTCCCTCTCAGCACAGACAACAGCCTCTGGCCAGTGTGTGAGGAGAGGAGCCACCAAGAGGCAGACAGCAGCCTGTGCTCCTGCCAGCTGGGCCTTTTCTCCACAGGCCTCTAAGGAGCTGGGAGAGATGACGCATGACAGAAAGCTAGGCCTGCTGCTCCTCTCACTGGTGGATGCCTGAGGCAGCCCGAATAACCCATTGCACACCATGGGAAACAGAAGGACAGTGTTTCAGTCCCCGAAGGGAGAGGACTGAGGGTAAGAGAGAAAGCAAGAGAGATGTGGGGTTTTGTTTTGTTTTTGGCATCTAATCCCAAGGAAACTGGCAGCAGCCATCCCTGTGTGAGTATCTGGATCCCACTGGGTGGAAATGCAGGCAGAGGCCCCTGTACCTAGCTCCTTTATTTTTTTCCTTCTTTTATTTTCTCACTTAATAACACTTTCCTCTAATTCTTATGAAAGGTTGATAAACACTGCTGATTTTATTTGAGAAGCATTTTTAAGAGACCAATCAAAAGGCCATTTTTCCATATCTTGGCTATTATGAATGATGCTTCAATGCACATGGGACCAACCATAGATGTCTCCTTGAGGTACCGATTTTATTTACTTTGGATATATACCCAGAAATGAGATTTCTGGTTCATAAGGTAGTTCTATTTTTAATTTTTATGAGGAGCCTATTTATTGTTTTTTATAATGGCTGCACCAACTCACATTCCCTCCAATACCATGTAAGGGTTCCCTTTGTGCTCATTGATGGATGAATAGCACACACATGTATGGAAATACTATTCAGTCCCAATAAAGGAGGAGAGCCTTCCGTTTGCAATCGTGTAGATGAACCTGAGGACATTATACTGAGTGAAATAAGCCAGACACACAAAGAAAGTAGATTGCATGATCTCACTTGTATTTGGAATCTAGAAAAGTTGAACTTCTAATACCAGAGAGAATAGTAGTTAAAGAGCCTGGGGACGTGGTGAAAATGGGGAGACGTTGGTAAAGGCTACAACGTTTCAGTTTTGTAGAATGAACACGTTCAGAGACCTAGCGTGCAGCATGGTGACTGTAGCCAGTAACACTGCGTTGAATACCGGAAATTTGCCAAGAAAGTAGATCTCGGGTGCCTTCCCCACACATACAAGAAATGCCGTGTGGGGAGACAGACGTGTTAGTTAGCTTGACTGTAGTAACAATTTCAGTGTATATCTACATGAAGACATCATGTACATCATGAAAATGTAGAATTTTTACTAAAGAAAAAAAAGATGACTTATCCTCAGTGACCAATCCGTCTCCCTGAACAGGATTTCTATGAGATTTTTTTTCTGAGAGGAGGAGGCCGACCTCACATGCTACTTCACAGAAACCCTCCCTTCAAATTGTCACATTATCTCATATCTGGTTCGTGCCTTTTCTTTCTTGAACTCTTGTGGAAATCCCATCTGAAGTAAAGATAACAAGTTGCGGGCAGGATGGTGGTCATGAAACAAATATTGTACCTGAAAAGAAATGCCAGTGGAAACAATTCAGGCGATCAGATGAACATTTCTTTCCTCTCTGCACGTATTTCTGATGAACAAGACCTGGCCTTGGACCAACAGCATGCTCACATTCTTTGTCTCATCTTCCCTGTTTTGCTGCGCTGCCTTGTTTTTATTGCCTGCCTTGAGGGCAAATTCTAATCAACCTTCCTGTGCAGTAAATCAAGATAGAAGAAGGTTCTTAGGGTATGGATGCAGCCAAATTCTACAGTGCTCAAGAAAGAGGTGATATTTGTGCAAATACAGTTAGCGATCAGCACCTCTAATTCAGCTCTTGAGGAAGGAAGGTGAGTAGATTCCTATCAGGTATGCCCATCCCTGATGACCTCATGTCTTACTCTTTTCCCTGGAAAATATTCTTTCAGAATACAAGCAAATCCCCAAGGGGCAATTTCATGCACTTTATGAATGCTAACAATTTCTTAATCACTGGCACAATGTTTACGTAATGGTTTCTGTTAGCACAACAACAAATTTTGCGACAGTGCCCTGCATTTGTGTGGTGCCTCTTGGTATTTCCATCTCATGACAGTGATGAAAAAGGATCTCCTATCTTCCTTGACATTTTGAGGTAGTCGTTACCAGTTGCTATAATACAAACTGAATTGTCTCCAATGGAAACCCCATTAACAGTGACAACCTGATACTTGCTACCGTTTGATCTCGGAAACAAGAATACTGCTTTATATGTCTCCTATTATATACTTTATATGTAAACTGTTAGTAAACAGTTTACAAATTGGCATTGGCAATTGTCAAGTTTTATATCCCAGAGACACATGGACCTAAGCCAGGTGTGACCTCTGGCACAAATGGCCAGTTGAGGTAACAACCTCAAGTCTCTCAAATGACTGAGTAGAAAACAACATAAGGTATTGCTACTGTTGTTATGAAGTATCATTCATATCTTACTTTCCTTTCCCTACAAAATTTTCTCATCAAGTATTTAAGCAAGTAGCACTGGCTATCATAGCATAACATATAACAAATATTTTATCAAGTAGTGTTGGCAAGTAGCATAACATTAATCCTCATAAAATAGGGTTAAGTATATATTAACATAATAGATAAAGGCATAGGAAAAAAGAGGTTTAGGAAAAGGTTGCAAACGGGATGTGTTGGAGCTGACTTGCACCACCCTACGAGAGCTAATTGTACACCACGCTCCCAACTTCGTGTTCAGTGACCTCACGTGGTAGCTTGAAAGTGGCCACCACGAAAGTATTCACACCATGGAATGCAGCCAACACTACAAATCAATGTGCCTCCCTTCCCTAAACACGGATTTTGAAGCATTTACCTGTGCACTGCTGGTTACGAAACGAGTATGTAGCTGAGTTGAGATTTAAACACTGTTCTGTCTGACTCCAAGCTAGGTGGAAACCTGGGGCCAAAGAAGTCTGGAGAACCTTGTTGTAGTTGTAGCTTTGCCATAGAATTTTATGTCCTTAAGCAAATCCCTTTTTCTACAGCACACAGCTGAATCTCTAAATAATGAATAAAAGTATGCAGAATTGTTGAAAGGCACTATTAATATACTATTATTTGGCAACACAAGAATTCTGAGCTTTGCTAATGACCACCTGCCACCACTGTGCTCATGGAATAGAAGTGACCAGAGAGCATTCCTCCTCCTCATCCCTCCTTCCCTAATCCCCCTTCCCTGGCCCCCTTACTAAGTTTCTCCCAGAAGTCCAGAAGCAGACTCTAAATGAGGGTTCCTGTGCAAGAGACTTATTATGGAAGTGCACCTCAAGAAACCATGGGAAGCAGGATAGAGATGGAGAAGAAACAAAGCAAAGGTGTGGTTTCAGAAAAGCCACAGGACCTCAGGAACACACGTTACATCATAGCATGGCCTCAAATCAAGGGAGCGGGGCCTTGGTGTCCCCTTCTCCACTACTGTCCACTACTACATAGCTTTTGGCTTTGTGGAAGGGAGTTAACAAAATCCCAAGTCCATTGATCTCTCTGCATTGGGAGGTGGGCTCCAGTGCTCACCGCTGAAAGCCACAGGTGTCAGTCATTAGAAGCAAAGACTGGGTGCACAGAGCTGGGAGAAAGGGTGCACCGACAGTGACTACTGTGCTTCCACAGACTGTGCACAATGAGAACCCTGCTTCATCCAGGCTGGCCAAAGGTAAGACAGCTTGTGTCAGAAAACTCAACAGGATTCTTCTATTCTTGTCCTGGCTTAATGAATGGAAGCATACGAGGGACTGTGAGCATGCCAGAAATCTGGAAAATAAGAAAATCAAACGTCTGGATGAAGGCATCCAGCCTCATTTCAGAGATGGACAGAGAGAGAAACAGAGACAGAGAAAGGTCACACATGGTGGACAGCCACTTGGGGAGTAGACACAGCTGTTCCCAGGTACACTGAGCCTTGGAAGATGGAGTTGTGCATACTATGACAAGTCATGGTGTCTGATAGTTTTTTTCACCCACTCTTCCCCCGTCTCAAGTAAAAATAAAACTACACAGCCTGTACACTTAAATATAAGGATGTTTATGCCATTCTTTTAATTTTGTTCAGAAAAGAGCTTATACTAGTTCCCTGGGTATTCAGGCCAAGTATAATGCAAAACTATCCATTCAATCACACAAACTATTCCTGCCACAAGAAATCAGAACACAGTGAAAAATCTCTTTATACTCCTGCAGAATTTCTATGGCATCCTAACATGCTACAGAACTCAATATTTCCCTTCTGCAAAATGTCAACAAATAATGTAATAATTATTACCTCATTGTATCCACTGGGAAAACAAGATACCAATTAAGTGGCAAGTCCATTAGAGGAGCTGTACCATTTCCTCTTTTGAAATAATACCTCATTGTACGGAGACTACAATTGAATTGAATTGAATATGAATAGTTTGAGACATTACTTAGTTTTGTGTCTAAATAGCCACACCTCACACAGTGCTGATCAGGTTTTGGGAGGTTTGGGTTTTTATCTTTTACATCAAGCAAAACTATATTTTTAAACTCATTTTCCCATTCTGCTGTTTCATTTTAAAATGTAATCCTAGTCATAATAGGGAACAGAAAATCCTAGTGTGAAATAGTTAATAACAGTTTTTAATAATCATTACTCCTAAAATCTCAAGTGGCTTTGGTGGGCATCTGGTCGTCATTAAGAGGATTGAATTTATCAGACAAGTCACTTTGCTTAATTAGGTGGCTAACTGGCAGGGCCTTTCTTACTGAAAAAAAAAAAAATGTTAAAATCATCAGCAAAAGCCTCAAGAAGTCCTTAGTTGGACTGTTTTTTCATTGTTTCAGTAAGTATCATTAAATTCCCACTTGCAAACCCTAGGAGTTAATTCAAGTTCCAGGACCCTGCACGAAGCTCACATTACCAACTAGACAACTTAAATTGAGGGCAACTTAACTGAAAATAATAAAGTGAATCAATATCTCAGGTCCTACTATACGTAGAGGAAGTCATGCTTTAGCCTGATACTTGCTTTAAGTGTACCCCATTCCTTACATTGGCAAGTCTACATCTTAGAACAAGCATGACCTAACAGAGTAAAAATGCCCAATTAGCAAACTCCAAGTCATCCTTAGGTAGAGGAGGGAGTTTCGGGGATTACAACAGATGTTTTAATTGGACAAACACCAACTGTTCTTTTATGCTGGAACTAATAAGCTGTAATTCAGTGCCATCTTCATTTTTCATATGTATCAAATAGAGAAAAATAGAAATTAGCATCCTAGTCTCAAAGTTAAGAATAAAAGTCATCGAAGATTTTTAAAAAGGGATTAACACTAGAGTTAAATGAGCAAGGTAAAAGATTGCTTTAAGTGGAAAATACTAGGGCAAAAATCCGAGTGCAACACATCTCACTCCACCAAATCTAGGGGTTCTGACATTTTAATAGGCAGTTCAAGCCTTTCTCTTCTGGTGATGTCCTTTTTCCTTATCCCTGGATAGGAGCTGAATTCTAGTCTTTGAATTCAAATATTCCCCAAAAATCCTATGGAGGCTGCCCACTGCTCATAGGTTTAACAACTCTATCAGGAAGGAAGAAACAGTAATAATTGGATCCCATGAGCCCCTACTTGCAATAGTCAGGGAATGGAAGATAAACAGATTGAGCTGTGTGGCCAGACAGCCAGACGTGGGAACACCATTTGGCAGAAAACAACCAGAGGAACAAGAAGGAGAGTCAGCCCCAGGGACTTCCTAATGCGCAGAAGTGCTCTGAGTGTGTGTGCATGCTCACTGTCCAGGATGGAGAAATTCCAGGCAGAGGATTTCCAACCACTAATGTTTGCTTGCGGTGAAAAAAAATGTGCTATCACCTGCGCTTTACACAGATTTCTTCTCAAAATCTGAAGTCATAAACCACTGGTTTGTCCTCACATTTAACTGTCTTACACAGGGTACCTTGTACTCTGCGTAAGCTGAATTTTTAAAATTTTAATATTTTTCTTATCATTTTTCTTCCCACAAACAAAGGTGACTGAAATCTTGCAGACATCAATTTTTAAAGCCCCCCCTATATAATTAATTGATGTGCAAAAGCAACATGATTCCAGTATAAAATGATTTTCATATATTTTGCCAATTCATCATAATTTGATATATTTTTAAATGGTAGGTAGATAAAAAACAGGATAGGCTTTGTCACCTGATAAGCTTATTAAAAGAAAAAGAAAAACAAACTCATGGGTCTTGATTCAAAGTATCCTCTGTGTCTTAGTCTTTAATCAGCAGATTCAAATAGGGTAGGCTAAGAGCCCTGGTTTTCCTTCCTACTGCCACCAACTACTTGTGTGCTTGGGCAGGTTGAAAGTTTTTGGTCTTCAGGTTTCCTAAACTATAAAATGTGAGGGTTGGAATCCAAAGGGATTTATTCTATTTTTTTTTACTGACTATAGTTTGTAATAAACTAGAAAGTTCACTGTAGCTAGAGATGATTTTGTTTAAGTGAGAACATAAAACAAGAAATTTGGTAGCAATGTTAAATACCAACCACATAAAGGAGATTCTGGAGTGTGATGAAGAGAAAAAATCATCATAAACACCATTTACTGAGCACTGCCCACAGGCACAGGAGCTGCCAAGGGCTTCTGTGGACTCGTCTACTATATGGAGCCAACAAACGGTTACTTAGAACCCAGATCAACCCACAGCACTTCCAGCTTCTCAAATGGATGGCTTAGTTCATACCATGGATACATGGCTAAATCTGTCTACTCTTCCTTTTCTCTTTCAGAGCCTGGTAGAAAAGGGAACATGGGAAGATGGAAATTTTAGTCTCTTCCAGGGATGCAAAGAAAAGTCTGGGTTAGAGGTATGAATCACTAAGTAAGTTTAATGGGTCTCCATTCAAGTGGAAGAAGGAATAATAATAAGCTAAGATAAAGTGTCTTCCCAGAGGATCCAAGTTTGAGGAGTGCAGAAGAATGGAGAGGGTAATAATATAAGGAACATTTAAAGCCAGATACCTTAGAAAACTATACAAATATGTAAAGCCCCCTCATTTTCTCAACCTTTGAGCTCAAGGACTCAAGTTTTGCAAGCCAGAATGGAATCAGTGTGGAGGACATGAGAAATTAGTGGGAGTCAGCAGGAACTGAACCCCAGATGTAGAGCAGACATAAAATAGTGGTAGCCCATGGAGTGCCCAAGAATCCTGAAGAAGGTTTTCCCCTTCTATACAAGAAGAAGCAGAGACATAGCACTCGCATTTAGATCTGAATGTACAAGAAGACCTCAACCTGGAGACACTTTATTCCCAAACCTTATCCCCAAATCTTACCATCACCTTATAAAGTATATATCATCTCCGCCATCTTACATCTTTCTATTCCACAGAGGTCCAAGTGAGAGACTAACTCTGGCTCAGGAAGAAAAACAAAAAGTGTTTGGAGATTTTCATTCTTTTTCATGGTGTCAACAAAAAGCCACAGTCTTGAATAATGGATCTAGGATTAATATTTGGGAGAAAGGTGACATAATGGTGGTGTTCATCTTTGAGTGCCCAAATTAAGGGAGGATAATGGAAGCAAGATAGGGTGCTCTGTTTTACCCACATGGCTCCTTTTCACTCCTGTGACTCCGACCTGTGCACAGTCCCATCTGTGGTACCTGAGTGTAGTCAGAGTACCTGCGGCCTACCTTTTGGTCCTGTCAGGGTTCCCACAAACAACTAGAGAGGGGATGTTTGGGGTTGATTATAAAACAAAAACAAAACTCAAAGAAAGGATCTTTCCTCCCAAATTTCCTTAGTAATCTTTCTGTAACTCTCTCTCTGCTTTTGTAAAATGTAAAAAAAAAAAAAAAGGAAATAAGAAGAAAGAAATACAGAAAAAGAAGAGAAGAAAAGAAAAAAGGAAAGTAAATTAATCCTTTCAGAGGATTCATGACCCCACCAGATAAATTTTCCCTCCCGTGGCATCCATACTAAATGTCATCCTATTGCCTTTAAATGTATTATATTTCAGCAAACCTTCCAATGAGTCCCTCAGGGTGGTTCTGCATAGTGTCAATTTTAACACTGAAGTTTTTGTGCTTTGGTGTTAAACTTCCAGAGTTAAAAATCCCAGGGGCATCCCACCTTTTGGAGCCTTTGGGCCACCCTGGGAGAAGAGTTGTCTTGGGCCCCACATTAAATACATGATCACAAATGAATCTCATAATGTTTTAAGTAAATTTACAATTTTGTGTTGGACCGCATTCACAGTCATCCTGAACATCACACAGCCCATGGGCCTCAAGTTGGACACCTCTGCACCATATACAGGAATGAAAATGTTGGCATAATGGGAGAAGATTTGTCAGGGACTTCACACATTTTTACTTTTTCCCCTTGTTTGGAATATCTGGTTAGAATTCAGGATGAATTCTGCATCCTGGGCATGGAATAAAACTAACCGGCCCATTATGAATTCAAAGCTGGCCTTAACATTAATGATTCTTGTCTACTGAATTAATAACAGCTTTCTAAGGTCTAAGAACATCTGCTGAAGCAGAGTTGATGAATAAAAACTACTTACTCTTATGAAAAGAAATAGGGAAAAGAAACCAGTTTTATTTATAGTAGATAAAATCAAGATTTTTTTTCTAACCATAGAAATATTAGAATCTCATCACAGTAAATTTGAGAAGAAAAGTTTTTAAAAAGTTAAAATCATCTATTTTTACAATAACATTTTGGTACATTTTTCCTATGTGTTTTTCATATATTTGAGATTGTGGTTTTTTTTATTGAGGTCACACTGGTTTATAACGTCATATAACTTTCAGGTATACAACAATGTAATTCAGAATCTGTTGACACTGTAGCCTGGTCACCACTCAAAGTCTAGTTTCCATCCCCCCCGTACATTCGACCTCCTCACCCATTCACCCTCTCTTCAGCTCCCTCCCTTCTGGTAACCACAGGTCTGTCGTCCTTATCTATGAGATTTGTTTCTTTTCTTTCTTTTTTCCTTTCTTCCTTCCATTGTATATATGTATACATATGCATATATGCATGTATATATGTACTCAATTGTATATATGTCCTATATCTTCTTTATCTATTTATCCATCAGTGATGCTTAGGTTGTTTCCATTACATATAATTGGCTATACTGTTTTTTTTAACATACTATTTAAAAGAGCTATGTTAGAAGCTCTCCCTAAGGATAATTTTAAATGACAAAATAAATTCCTTATTTTGTGAGTAAACTATGTATGATTTATGGGGATGACCAACATTGAGTGTTTAAGCACATTTAATTATTTTTTATTAGGTAAAATTCTGATAACATAGAGTAATATTTAATAGTACCAAGTGTATAATTTAATATTTCTTTTTGACATAGTCATAAAGTTAATGTAGTTATAATGCTCTATCCACAAATATATTGGAAGGAAAGCAGTCACAAATGGTGCTACTTTGGAGGCATGGTAATTGTACTTTATGAATATATATGTCTGCACGTCGCCCATGACCCTGGTCAGAACAAGCAAAACAAAAATGTTCCTTCTGCTCTGAACCATAGAAATGACCCAGGGGTGAGGACAGGCTGCAGCTCCAACAACAGACTTCTGTTTCTGTAATTTACTCACAGCCTCTTCTTCCATTATGACCCTTCTACACCTTACTCTTCCCATGTAGATTCCAGTACAATTACTGTATCTATGGCCCAGATATCTGTGTTCTTTTGGCCTTCCCAGTTCCTGTTGAAAGGTTACTCTGGGGGCTGTGGGAGTTGATTTTGTTTTTCTCATATACTAGAAAATCTTTGTCAAGTTTTAATTTTTCTTTCTCACTTACACTTCCTCATGCAACTTTCCGCTTGATGGTTCATTTCTCATGCAACCCTCCCAACATAGCTTTTGGGTGTTTTGCTTTCTTCATCTCAGATCTGTTTGTCAATCTTTGAATGGACTATGAAGGATGGTCTTTCCTTGCTCCTGACTCCACCAGATCTCAGAAGTCTCTCTCAGTCACAGAAAGGGCCTCAGCCAGTTAGAACTTAGGAGGCCAGCAATTCAAAAAGGCACGAGGCCAAAGCCTTGCCCTAGCGCTGAAATGTTGTTCTGCTAATGTGCATGTCATGCCTAGTATTTCTTATTAATAAGGCACTAAATAAGGCCATCCAGCGTTTCCACTGCCAAAAGAAAACTTCTCTCTTTTAATTAATCAATGTAAGTGGGCTTTTACTGGAAAATGGAAGGGAAATGTTTCTAGAACTCAGGATATAATGTTACGTTAGGGAATGCCATGCCCTCTTTTTATTTTAAAGTGGAAAAATTTTTTTAAATGCAGGGAAGCTAGATCTGGACTGACTGAGAAAGTGTTCACAAATTGTTAGGAACAGGTGCTTTTTTGTAAACACAGGACGTCGCTTCCCAGTTTGCTTTTGCTACAACTCATTTGCATCCAATCTGGTGAGAACTCATATCAAGCAAATTATTTGGATGGAGCATTTTTGAAATAAGATATAATTTACAGTCAAACACTGATTTCTATTTATCTTTCCCTCATGGACCAGTGCAATTATTGTTCAACCGGGGACTGACATAAATATTGATCAAAACAGGAACACCACAAGATCTCTGCTTGGTTTGGCTCGAGTTCAATTTACTTTCCCTCAGTGCCTTTCCTGATGTACAAGCTAGCTCTTCTTTCATCTTCCAGTTCTTCTTTACTTCAGTTTTTCTCCCAAGACAATCTGATTTCAAATTGATCCAACTTGATTGATCAAAAGCCACCTAATTTTCCCTCCAATGTCACATAATCTATTGTTTAATGTAGACATTTAGTCACTATTACACACTATGCAAACCAAAGGAACTGATATAATTAAGAAAATCAGGAGAAGTTAGAATTTCAAGGTGCAGACTGAACGCATGCATTGTTCTCCTTTTCTCTGACAGCAACTCCTACAAGTGACAGAAGCCACAGTGGAGATGTCTGCAGATGAGAGACTCAAGAAATTTTTGAAGTATGAAACCTTTAGAAATGTGAGTCTGATTGGCCCCAAATTTTCTATCAGAATAATTATGTACTAAAAGGAAGTGATTCTGCCCTTTAAACCTTGGAGGTAAAATGATTTAAAACCTGAAATTCTAAACCTGGCCAATTTTTCAATTGATTATGAGGGCGAAATGAAGTTCTTTTCAGTAAAATATTAAAAAAAAATAATTGTTCAGTTCTCAGTTACAGTTGATATACAACATTATGTTAGTGTTGGGTGCACAACCTAGTCACTAGACATTTATATAACTTACAACATGACCAGCCTGATAAGTCTAGTACCCAGTGAGACAATACATAGTTATTACAATATTATTGACTATATACCCTATGCTGTTCTTTACATCTCCATAACTGTTTTTGTAGCTGTCAATTTGCATATCTTAATCCCTCCCTTTTTTCAGTCATTCCCCCAACACTCCTCCCAAGTGACATAACATCAAAATGTTCTCTGTATTTATGAGTTCATTTCTGTTTTGTTTGTACACTTGTTTTGTTTTTTAGATTCCATATATAAGTGAAATCACTTGCTATTTGTTTTCCTCTGCCTGACTTATTTCATTTAGCTTAATATTCTCTATGTCTATCCATGTTGTTGCAAATAGTAAGATTTCATTCTTTATTACAGCTGAATATATTCCATTGTATACGTATTCCATCTCCTCCTCATCTATCCATCCACTGATGGACACTTAAGTTGCTTCCATATCTTGTCTATTATAAACAGTGCTGCAGTGAACACAGGGATTAGCGTTTCTGGTTTCTCCTCATAAATGCTCAGAAATGAAATTACTATGTCTTTGTCTGTTGTGATAGCCTTTGTTTTAAAGGCTATTTTGTTGGATATAAATATTGCTACACCAGCTTTTTTGTGTGCCCATTTACATAAAACCTTTGTTTCATCCTCTACTTTAAGTTTGTGTGTGTATTTTGATCTGAAGTGCATCTCTTGTAAGCAGCATATATATGGATCCTGTTTTCTTATCCATTCAGCCATCCAGTGTCTTTTCATTGGACCATTTAATCTACTTACATTTAAAGAAATTATTGATAAGTATGTAGCTGTTGCCGTTTTATTATTCATCTTTTTTGTCTCTTTTTCTTCTTCTTAAAGAAGTTCCTTTAACATTTATCTTAATACTGGTTTAGGTGGTGATGAATTCCTTTAGGTTTTTCTTGTCTGGGATAAAACCACATCTTAAAATGTTACTTCTTTGGAATCCTTTCAAAAGAGGATGCTTGGAGTTGTTGGACTTAAGGAATGTAAGTATGAACACCAAAAGGGAGAAATGGGATCAAGAAGCATCTGAGATAATACAAGAAAAATCACAAGAAGGTGGCCTGGAACAATTAGTCCAAATGAAAGTAGAAACAGACAAATTCATTAAAAGGTTGATTTGATGAACAGTTAGAACCTTATTTTGAAGTCTTTCTTTAAATATTTTTCAACTTTATTGAGGTATAATTTATTTACAAAATGTTGCATGTATTTAATGTATACATCCTCTTTTTTTTTCTTCACCTAAGGAAATTTTTCATTGCTTTTAGAGAGAGAGGAAGGGGGAGAGAGAAACATCAATTGGTTACTTCCCACTCCTTGCATGTAGCCTGACCAGGCATCGAACCCACAACCCAGGCATGTGCCTTCATTGGGAATCGAACCAGCAACCTTTTGGTTATAAGATGGTGCTCCAACCAACTGAGCAACACTGGCCAGGGCTGATGTATACATCTTCATGAGTTGGATATACACATAAATCCATGAAGTCATCACCTCAAGCAAGTTAATAAATACATCCATCACCTCTCACTTCCAAAAGACTTTTTGTGTCCCTTGGTTTCTGTTTTCATTAAGAACACTTAACCAGAGATCTACCCATTTAAATCCATAAGTATACAACATTGCACTGTTAACTACAGGCAGTATGTTGTACAGCAGATTTCTAGAACTCATTCATCTTGTATAACTGTAGCTTTGCACTGATTGCACAACATTCCATTTCTGTCCCATCACTCACTGGAAACCACTAATCAATTCTCTGATTGTTTAAGTTTGACTCTTCAAGACACCTCATATAAGTGGAATCAAGCGGTACTTGTCCTTCTGTGACTGGCTTATTTCACTTAGTAAATGTGCTCCAAGTCTATTCGTGTTGTTGCAAATGGTAGGATTTCCTCTTTTGAAGCCTTTATGTTGCTACAGCCACTGACCCCTTATTTGATTGGGTGAGCCTTCCCTTAAACACAATCCCCTGAGGTGTTTTGATGACTTATGTTTTCTTCTCTACTGCCTTGGTCTGAAACACTGTGTCATGGTGGTTTTTCCACAGCAGGGGCAAAGACAGGGCATGAGTTCAGGAAAATAGGAAAGCCAATAAACAGTGTTAATGTGAAGTCCACTTATTTGTTTCTGTACAAACTGGTAAGAGTAAAAGCAGGGGCAAGATGGGAATAAGAGAAGAGCAAATACTGAAATTTCATACAGGGAATATAAATTCCCTGAAAATTGATAATTCAATGATTTAAATATTTGGCAAGTTAACCAGGGCATTACATAAGTAACTTAGCAGCCTCCAACTAAAATATTTTCAAGAAAAAGGGAAATGTTTTAGAAAAATACAAAATAAATAAGAAATGAGGTTATTGAGAATATAATGATAACAGTGTATGTATCATCTCTTAAGAAAAAATGCAAAGCAACGTGAAAGGGGAGGAAGTGCTACACAAAACATCATAGAGCCAATGTGAATCTGAAATTCAGCATAAATTTGAACAATGTATACAGTAAAAAAAAATGATCTTCATCTAAGGAATATTCTTAGTTGATTGGCATGTGGTGAAGGATGAGGTGGCAGTGGGAACAGTAGAAAAGGAAATATGATCACAGCAGCCTGTTGGAAAAATGCAAGAAAGCAGAGAATGAGCTTCAAGTATGATCAAGACATGACTCCACTTTTCTTTAGTTCCTGCTACTTTTCCTTTTTCTGCCAGCTAAGCTGGCTGCTCATATCAATGCAGCCTCCTGCATTGTGTTCCTAATTGAGGGGATGGAGAAGCAATTAACTTTGGAACCTACTAAAATGGGAAGAATTTCTGTGCTGCCTTCAGAAGGTAAGTTTCTTTTCCTGACACTTGAGCAGACTTTTCTAACAGCTGTCCCCACAGGGCCAGCTCTTCTAATTCCTCTGACTGCCAAGATCACATTCCAGATAATCTATGTTCTTTTTCTGTTTATCTAGGAACTCTCCCATGAAGTCTAAGAGGCTTCCCACAATCAATGAGCTTTGTGCTCATTAGACCATCCCTGAACCAGTCCTCATGACCAGGATGTCATGTGTTGACTGGTTTCGGCATGGATGGTCTAAAGAAAACAGGTTGCTTGGACAAGGTCAAGTTACAAGGACAGGATTTGGGAGAGACAAACACAACATGTAGTATACTTTATCATTGTCATAGCTTTTTAAAACTTTATTAAAATATTTCCCCTTTTCCTTTAATTTATCTTCAGGGTTTAAAACTACAATGTGCAGGGCAATAGCTACTAACCATTATGGCTATTTATATTTAAAATATAATTAATTATAATTAAATCCAATTAAAACTGGTTTCTTTGTGTGTTGGCCATATTTTAAGTGCTCCATGGCCACGTATGGCTAGTGCCAGCATATAGAACAATGCAGTTATAAAAATTCCTATCATCACAGAAACATCTAGTGGACAACAAGCACTAGGTGGAAGCACAAAATGCTCTGACTTGAGGATGCATGTTTTCTATGGAGTACTCCCCTTGCAGATGCCTTAGCTGGAACTACAATACCTGTTTCTTCCCAAGATCTTGCAGTGTAAATAACAGGCACAGAGGGCTGCAGCTTTGGGTAATATTTCTTTGTTTTGTACTTAGTTTTTCAGGAGAAATCTCCCATGGATGATTGGATAGAAATTATGAAGTAGAGCAAGTATTTAGCCCTTCTGCATCACTTTTTGGTTTTCCCCTTATTCAAATCTTTCCTTTTAGGCTGTGCTCTGTTGCATGATTTCTCTCCTCAAGCAGTAGCTGATACTCCATGGGGCAGCTACCACATAACTTCGTGTTTAAGGTAAGTATGCTCATTACATTGGAATTGATGTTCATTTGCATTCACATGTATAGTGGTTGTAGTAGAATTGGCACAAGCACGGAAGCAAAACTCAGTATTTTACAAAGAAAGAATTCAGTGGTAATCAAGGTAGCTAAATTTAATAACATATTGCTAATATAATTGGTTCTGATAAGAAACTGATTTCAGGAGTATCCAAGGGATCTCATTCTTCCATTCCCCATTTCCCAATTCCTTTGCTCTTAGCTGGAGCCTCAACTGGCCAGTTTTTTGTTGTTGTTGTTTTTACTGACCCAGAACTTCATTCCCTAATAGTCCAAGTCTTCAAGTCTTCAACCATCAGCCTTTTGTTGTTGTTGTTGATACTTTTTCATTATAACATTTACCAGTCAGCATGAAAAACTGTGACAACTCAAAGAATCCCCTAGATAACAGACATATCCCCCCTTGCCCTCATTGTATAGTAGCAAACCAATTTCTCTTTATTAATTAAGATTAATCTGTTCAGCTACTAGATTCTTTTTTTTTTTAAATTTTTTAGTTAAGTGCCAGTCATGGGCTGGGCAGGAACAGAGACTGTGTTAGACTTCTAGAGCCTTGGCCCATGTGGCTGGAAAAGAGTCTCAGGTCTTTCTTAAGCTCTGATTATATTTCCTTGGGCTTGGGAAGGAGCAAGCTTTCTTTCAAACATCTAATCCTTTTCCTGGATCTTCCCTGGGTTTCATGCCCTTATCCTAGTCAATCTTTTTCCCAGATTTTCCCACACGACACCCTTCTCCTTCATGGTGGTCATTTGGGCCTCTACTGTGCATGCCTCATAGTTTTGAGATCTTTTTTTCTTAATGTAGGAATTTACCACTGTGAACTTCCCTCTTAGAACTGCTTTTGCTGCATTCCATAAGTTTGGGTATGCCGTGTATCCATTTTCATTTCTCTTAAGATTTTTTAATTTCCCTTTTGATATTTTCTTTAACCTATTGATCATTCTGTTGTGTGTTGTTAATCTTTACGTATTTGAATTATCCAGTATTTTTCTCTTGTAATTGATTTCTAGTTTCATACCATTGTGGTCAGAGAAGATGCTTGATATGATTTTAATCTTCCTAACTCTTTAAGACTTGTTTTGTGGCCTAACATATCTTGAAGAATATTCTATGTGTGCATGAGAAAAATATATATTCTGCTGCTGTTGGGTTGAATGTTCTATACATGTTTGTTAGATTCATCTGATACCCTCAGACAGCAGCTTGTGAAGTATGCAGTCAAACCCCTTCCACAGAAAAACTGGGAGATGAGAATTTTTGCCTGATCTTTCTGCACCCAGACCTGGGGGGATAGCTGCAGCAAGTGCTTGTATGCCCTTTAACAACTGCCTCTTTGCTGGGACTGCTGTGGGACTGCTAACTGCAAACTCCATGTGCATTCAGAGCTAGGTGATTTGGGAACCTGTCCCTAGAACTATAACCTTAAAAGTTGGGGTGCTAGATTTTGTGAACTAAACCTTTAGCTCTTCAGGGAGAAGCTGAGAGTTGGGGATTCTTTCTGACAGTGTGGCACTATGACAGGCATGAGGTTTATAACAAGAGAGTGTCTCAACCTTTCCAATTGTTCTGATGTGGGTATTTTCTGTCACTCAATGTGTAGGAGTCACTCAACTCATTTCTGGGTTTCTCTCAGTGGGAACTGGTTTGTGTGCTGTTCTCAGGGCATCCATGGGAGGAAAGAAACTCAGGAGACTCGCATGTCACTATGATGTCCAGACCTCAGGTTATTTCAAACACTTTAAAGGACTAGAAATCTAAGAAATACTATGTGAGAAGAAATTTCATCACAGACATAAAAAGTAATACCAACATACTGGTTTTAAGAGAAATAACATTTATTGTGTCATTCAGTCCTGATGACTCTCAGAAGCAGGGGTGTTATAACTCCCATTTTCAAGATAAGATAACAGTTCCTGGAAAGATAAATGACTTTCCCAGGTTATTAAGTCACAGAAACCAGTTGATAGCTGGTTTACCTCCTTCAGGGATCATATTTTTCTACTTTGTTGCTTTTTAATAACAATTAAATTTGGTCAAAATACTTGGAAACTAAATAAAATATCTTTACACCCTACACAGGAAAATTACATCAATAATTCAGGCAACTGGAACAAATAATACCAATGGTAGGAGATGCATTTATAATTATTTAGGTACTTAACTGGTTGTCTATTTTTTCCCAATGTATTGTAGCAGCTCTCCATTTCTTTTCCTTATCTTTTTTTTTCTTTTTCTTGGTTAGAAAAGTAAATACAAAATGTACAAAATATAATTTCTCTCACAATATCTTTGGTCTCCTTCTTTCTGTGTAGTTTTCTAATTGTAACAGGGTCAGCTTCAATTTGCCATATGGAAACTTAATTAAAAATGAGTAGATAATCCAGTACACTAAAAGGTCAATCCTATAAAAAGAGAAAAATAGGTGAACTTAGTAATTTAGTATCATATAAAATCTGCTGTCTTTTCTACGCTTTATTCATTTCACAAGCACTTGTTCTGGCTTTGAGAACTGCAAAATCTGCTTTTAAAGTGATCTTGCAGAGTAAACCACTGAAGAATGCTGAGGCTACCTGCTTTTCTCTTAGGAAAATGTTGAATTTGACAGTATTATTTAAAATGATATTAGTTGAAACCCTGCATGGTTAAACATGGCCCCCCAAAACAATGAAAAGTAACAAAAACAGGCGTTTTCGTAGGTCTCACTCCTTTTTGAGTTGCACAATGTTGGGCTAGAAATAATCAACTTAAAAACGTTTTTTCAGTTGTAGATATCTTAAACACAGAAACTGGAGACTTACTATGTTGAGTGGTCCCCTGCAAGCCCTCTCTCTCATTCCCGTGAATTTTCACACATACACCCACACGATCATCAGGCTCCAAGAAGTACAGACCAGGCGTCAAAGAAATGTACACTTGAAACCTATATGATCTTATTAACCAATGTCACCCCAATAAAGTTAACAAAATAAATATAAGTAAATAAAATTATTAGTTAGTCCAACCCCCCTTTCCTTAGATGGGGCAATGTGTCCAGGGATGTCAAGGGCTGAAGTCAGTGTTTTATAGGCCTAGGGTGTAGGTTTAAGTTCTCAACTGCCGTTCTTTGGACTACAGTGAGGCCACTCCCTCAACCACTCCCTCAACCACTTCTTCTTTAATTAGGGGGAAGGGTCCTATTCGGGGCCACAATTTACTTTGCATTTTTAAAAGTCATTCACTTTGAGGAACAGTTACAGAATCGCCTTCCCTGAAGGATAAAACATGTTGACGAGATGCCCAACCATTCAGGACTAGGAAGGAGCTATGTATTCCTTGGAATTTGTTTTCTTCCCTGTGTTACTACTCTTCTTCATCCTACCTGATGCTCATGCAGACACAATTTAGTTGACGCTTTAAAGTAATTGTTTCACTAAAGAGTCCTATTATTTTGATTAGGGTGTGTGTGGATAAGTCAAACTTTTAACTCATTTTAAAAAGTCAGCTTCATTAAAGAATAATTTGCTTGTAGTACACTGCACCCATGTAAAATATAAAATTTGAAGAGTTTTGATAATTACATATGACAGTGACCACCACCAGTATCTTGCTAGAGTTGCATATGAACATTCTAGTTGCTTCACAGATTTGCTAGCACTTGGCATTATCAACTTTTTTATTTTAATATATTTAATGGCTATTAACATGATATACTCTAAATTATCATCTCCCCAATGATTAATGATGGTTAGCATATTTTCATGTATTTGTTGGCCCTTTCTATATCTCCTTCTTATAAGTGGCTGTTCAAGTATATTTTTGACTTAGATGTTTTTTTATTATTGAGTTGAAAGAGTTTTTTAAATAAATTCAGGATATGAGTTCTTTTTCAGGTATAAGTTTTGTGAATATTTTCTCCCATTCAGAATTTTCACCATTTACATCATGGAAACACTAATGATCCCTGTAACCCCTTTTTGAGGCATATTATATAATTGGTAAAGCAAAAAAAAGTTAACAATGCATTATTCCATAATTTAATTTTAAAATGCACATTATTCACTAATTAGCAGTGATTATCTTCTCCAACTCAGGCTATAAACTATGTATTTCACTGTCTGATTCTTTTTCTTTGAAAATAGTTATATAAATGTCTAATCACTTTGTTTTGTACCTGAAACAAATACAATATTGTATGTCAACTATTACTGAAGTTATTTTTATTTAAAAAAAGAAAAATAGTACATTATAGTTAATGCACAGGAATTTTATTGACACTAATAGTCTTGCTATTTTCATGTCTAGTTTAACAAAACAAACATATACACACACAATATAATCAAGTGACCCAATACCATAATTGTCTGTTGAACACTTATCTCTTTATGTAAATGAATCTCTCTCCAAATTTGTAAATACCTGCTTAGCCCACAAAACAGGCATGGACATTTATTAGAAAAACTAAGTAGACTCACATTATTCCCAGCCTGAGATGCTGAGCATCAAGGTTGAACTGAGAAGAGCTTTTACGACCAATTGATACAGCCCTGAAAATGGAGTGTTTTACTGGTAATGCCAAGAGTCCTGTAAGTACAAAACCAGGCACTGTGGTGATAAACATCTGACATTTTCATTTGCAAGTATTCATGTTTCATTTTAGATAATGTTTCCCCTATTTACTTCTTCAGCAGCAATGCATCAAATATCCTACAGTATAATCCTTCTCTCAGCACTTATCAATGAACTATGAAATAGTATTAAATAGAATTAATTAGAAGTTTTAATGAATCATGTCTGTCCTCATTTATTATACAATGTAATTTTCAAGGAGTGATTAATTACGAGTTACAGATGAGTGAATGGTTAATGTAGTTTGTTAACCTTAGTAAGGAGTGACTGTACACAGCAAGCTGTTTCTTCTGTTTATTAGCACGTGGCTTTGTACCACCATCAGTTTAAGTGAATGGAAACATTTTAGTGACTTTGTGATTAATGTGTCAGCTAATATTTTACTTCCTTATTTTCTTTCCTATATGTCATGTGCATATTGGTGAGATTCAAAATTAGAATTTAGCCATCCTCATTTTTTGGAGTATCTCTATATAGTTATTAGTTTTCCCATATCATATCTACCTGAGCTACATGATTATTTTAAGTAAATCTCATTTAATACAAGGTGGCTTCCTTGAACATTTCCTTGAAGAATATACCAATTTACCACATTATTACTGTCATTATCTAGAAAGTGGTAGCTGGTTGCCCTTCATTTTCAATTTTCTTACATGAGCCTTTCAGAAGCTGAATAATGCCCAAGCTCACAGAACATAGTGGCTAAATACAAAGTAATTTTGTGGACAGGAAGTTATTGAGACCGGTCTATGGAAATGCCAGTAGGGCTATTACCTTCCCAACAGACACACTAATGGAAGACCACAGGATCCTTGGGGATGAGTCACCATTTTACAACTTCCTAGTCTGTTTCTTCTTTAAAAGACTCATTGTATACAGTCATAGAGAGGTGGGAAACCCTCATAGTATGCCCCCCCCACAACACTTCCATTTCCTGGCTGAAATATAAAGAGCAAATACTTCATTTTTGCTGTGCACAGCAGACACAAGAGTGTTCTGCTCTGAAGCTAATTCAACAGCTCTTTGGAAGTCCAGCTGACTTCAGTAGGAAGAATAACAATACTTACTTATATTAGTGTGATATTTAATGATTTTCATTATTTTTCACAACTAGTATCTTATTATTTAATAAGATTTTTACCTGTGATACTAGGTAAAAATCTCTTGAACAAAGAAACTATGATTAAAAGAGGTCAACTGGTTTTTCCAGGGCCTTATGAGCAGTGAATAAACGACCAAAAGATTCACTAATTCAACAAATATCTATTGAGCACCTAATTGAAACATGTACTACTCTTTTGTGGATGCCATAAGATAAAGTCCTTTCCATCATGGACCTTAAAGATAAATGGTTGAAGGTAGTCATAAGTCCTGTGAAGAAAATAAAAAAAGAAAGAAGCTAGAGAGAAAGTGGACATGAGAAGGGTTGTTAAAGACAAGGTGGTCAGAGAAAGCCTCTTGGAAGAGAGGTCATATCAGAATAGAGCTGCCTGATGAAAGGAATCGGTTATATGAAGAGATCATTCTAGGCAGAAAGAATAGCAAATGCAAAAGTTATGAGACCCTGTGAGTGTTTGAGGAGGTACAAGAGACTGAAGTAGCTAGAGAGAAATGCAGCAAGATAGAGATGAAGTTACAGAGACAGACAAGAGATCTTCTAGTTAGTTTCCTAGATGGTCTTGGCAAAGACTTTGGACTTAAACTCAAAAGATAATGGAAGTTGAAAGGGCTTTTCCAATTCAATTCTGCCCATAATTTTAGAATGTGAGAAATGGAAGATAATGTGCTAGAACATCATGTAGCATTTTAATTTCTATTTCTTATTATAAAGAAGGAAAATAGAAGAGTTTCTTCTAAAACCTTGAATTTGAAGCTATTAATATAGAAGTATACTGATAATGTCCTATCTTTATTAAAGGACTCAGCTTTCAGATGAGCAATGCTCTTTGAAGTCAAGGGCTATGTGTTATACACTTTTTTTATTCTGTACTGCTCACAAATCAATGTCTTGCATTTCCAATCAGTGCTCTCTGAAATGAACTGAATGGCCTGATGTTCATTGCTCTGCTCATCCCAAGCCTGAGGAATCCTGATAGGAGATGACATAGTAGTTGAAATCACTGTAACAGAACAAAAGGATCCAGAAAGCACTCCCTACTTAACACATGGCTTCACAGTGTATGTGCTATCCACTCAGGCGTCCAATTGTAGTGGTATACTGCTAATCCCTGATGCAAGTGTATAATAGATAATAATGTACTTATTTTGCTAAGCTTTTTCTTTGCTTAAATCTATATTTTTTTCAACTACTGCCTCAAGTAAAACTACGGAGTGTTAATTCTCTAAGGAATGCTATAGAAAATGTATCCCAACTTCCACTCCACAGAGACTCTGAGAGGTGATGAGCTCATGTAAAGAGCAACACCATTTTACGTTACAACAATGGGATTTTACTCAGGAATCTCAATACTATAGGTTCCTAAGAGCCAAATTTTTTATTAAGGAATTAAAAAAATAATCTCTTTTAAAGCACATGCTCTTATTATCACAAAAGCAAGTGTAGGAGACAGAAAAAACTCTTTTTCACTACTCTCTTGGTTCAGTGGCTGGGGCCTGTGATGTTTATTACCAATGTGGTGATGGGCCACTCTATTCTACTAATCACAGAGTGCAAGGTAAATTGTAATGTAATAAGCACAACACATGAACACAAACATATGAAACAAGGTTCTGGCCTTTGCAAATTTCTATTTCTATAGTAGCTGAGAAGACTAAAAGGAAAGAAATATTTTTAAATCAGAAGATATTATGCAAATGACGAACTCTGTGCTGCATTATATAAAACATACTAACTTTCTCAGAAGGGATATAAGTTAGGGTGAAAGTTTAAGGAGAAAATCCACGGGTCAATTCAAAATTTAATTGTTTTAATAGACATTATTTTTAGAGCACTTTCACCACAAAATTAAATAGAAAGTACAGAGAGGTCCCATATGTCCTGTGACTCCCTGCCCGCAACTCCCCACCCCTCTACAGAACCACTTCTATTAAGGTAACACACCAGAGTGAGACATTTGTTAGCACTGTGATGAACCTACCAGATGAACCTATACTGACACCTAATTATCACCCAAAGTTCATAATTTACAATTAGGGTTTGTTACGTGCTATATTTAGCTAGGAAAGAGAGCAAAGGAAACTAGACATTGCATTTAATAAACTGGGAAGCGAAAGCCTGTTTGCTTGCTCAGCCAGGAAGCTACAGCTTCACACTCCAGGGGATTATAACATTTCTTCAAGAGGATTAACACTTCTCCCTTCCCCCTTCTGGTACCAGATTGGGGCGGCGGGGGGGAGCAGGGGAAGGCAGGCACACGAGCAATAGAAGTCAAAATGCTGCAGGGGGTGGTGCTGGACCAGAGAAGCCTGTCAGTCTAGCACGAGGAAAAAAGGGATTGGTTGGGAGATGAATCCGCCCAAAGCACACAAAAGTTTAGGAAGTTAATTGGTTATTTTGAGGAAGCACCTGGTCCATCACAAACCTAAGTTAATACAACCCCAAAAGAACAAAAAAGGTCTCTCGTCTGACTGGGTGACCCACACTCACCCAGTGTGTTTGCGCGTCCTTCTTCCATAGCCATGCAGCCTTAGCAGCCCTGTAGCCCATGGCCATGCAACTCCACACGCAGGCCCAGGAAAAGGGAGCTTAAAATTGACTACAACTGGAAACACATGCTAAGCTAGCTGGATGCTGGACCGGATTGTGCTTTGATACAGAGCATAAACTTTGGGCAGTGGCCTACATCCTGTTTCTATTGAAGACAAGATGGGACTTTTTCCGTCGTGAGATGGAGATAGATGGGACACTGGGAAGTCAGGAAGGGAACTTCCTTAATTGTACATCATTAATAAACCATAACACAGATCTCCATTCTCTCATGTAGGTCTCAGGAAATTCTTTTCCTTAAGATACTGCAAGAGTCCCACTTCCACCAGTAACAGATGGCCTTCCAGCAGTAACAGGTTCATTCTTGCTGTTGCACATTCTTATGGGTTTTGACAAATGTATAATTACATGTCTCCATTATTTTAATATCAAACAGAATAGTTTCAATACCCTAAACATCCGCTGTGCTCTGCCTATTCAACCCTCCTTATCTCAACCCCCGATCTTTGTACTTTCTCCATACGAATCTACTTTTTCAACAATAAATCTTATGAAGTCTAAAAACAAATAAAATATTTTGATGAAAATTTAGCATTCAATTTGAGATGTGTTTTAGGAGTAAACTGCAGACTGGACTTTAAAGATGGTATAAAAAATGTAAAATTTCTTAATTTTTTATGTTGAATAAAAGTTGAACTGATTACAGTTTGGCTACATGGAGTGAATTAACATGTTCTTAAAATTAATTCCATCTATTTATTTTTACATTTTTAATGTGGCTATGAAATTTTAATTATGTATGTAGTTTACATTATATTACTGGACAGTGTTACTGTAGAATTATGATAGCTAAACTACAGAAATAGCATTAACTAGGAGACCAAGCATTTCCCAGACATTATGAATAAACTGCCTTCCACTCTATTTCATTAAGTTAATATTAGATAAAAATTTAAGAAATTTGCCTGAATAAATATGATTAACTATTGAATAAGATTAAATGATCATAGATTGTTAAATAGATTTAACAAAGCAGTATTAGGGAATTAAACATTTTAGCCATAAGCATATAAGTCCCTATATTTATAAGCTATCCATAGGTCCTATAACCACATGACCCCATTTTGCCCATAAACTTCACCCCTCACAGTCCTCTCAGCTCTTTGGTGTGTACCCCATTCTCTATGCGGGCCTTTGATCTAATAAAAATTGCCAGAATTTTCCCAAGAAAATGGAAGTAGGCAGATAGAACTAGCTTATGTTTATCCAGAGCTGACAGCCTTTTCTCTTCTTTCTACCTCTTCATACATTAAATATGAAATCAGAAAGAAGGACACAGAAGAAGCATCACAGAGAGTTTCTGGAGAGAGAAAAAGTGACAGGTTACACACCTGCACTCTCTCCTTTTCTTAGCTCTTGGATTCACTGATGCTTAAAGGGGGGAGATAGCACTCAAAGTGCTACGTTGGTACTCATGCTCAGTCCACAAGCCTCCTCTCTCATCAGTGCTTCTCCAACGCTGGGGTGAGGGAGGCGGAGTGGAGGGGAGTTAGGAAGGGAGTCTAAAAGTGTTCTTTTCATGCTTGCTCAGCTCTCTTCTGGCTCTTGGATCCCACACAGGCCATGCAGAAGGACATGAAGGAAATCAAAAAGCGTCAGCTGAATTCAGAATGGCATGCCATTGTTTTTGCTCCAACACACATTCTTAGTGCAGCTTTCTTTTTGGCTTCTAAGTCAGATGATTTTCATTAGATATTTGGATTATTCTACAATAAAGTAACAAACCCATTTGTTAAGTGAATGCATGGGTTTGACTATTCATAAAAAAAAGGGAAGCTAGTATTTGTAAGAGCTCAGAGGGATGTCTGACAAATATTTAATATTTACCACCTCCTTTAGTATCTGAGTGGAAAGGTGGCATGTTTTTATTTTAATTTGCAAGTTCTATGTTACAGAAGTTAGAACTGAAGAATGGTGAGGAACACTTGAAGAATGAAGTAAGTGAATCTCTGATTTTGTAGTTTCATCAGGTTAAGAATTCACTTCCTGTTCATCTGCTGCACCATGTTAGTTCTAACTTCCTAACCATTCCTCTGTTGGGATTTCTCCTCCCTCTCTGTGCCTGTAAGTCCTCATCCGTCCTCCTCTTCACCCTGCATGTCTCAGTTTCAGTTCAATGTTCAGAGGGAGGGTTAATATAGTATGGTATAAAGTTAAAATTAACATAATGGTTGGAATTTGTCTGGTTTCTTAAATCGGTAAATGCAGTAAGATTCTGGGAGAAAGCGATGAAAGTTTAGTCGTGTGTAAATAGCCTGATCTTCAGGGTAACGTGAAGGTGCCCTTTTATCACACTTGCAAAATACCCTACACTTCTACATAACACACAGTACAGTTACAATGACCTGCTCAATGCTGTCTCAGTAACTGAACTATACATAAAAACAAGGAAGCTGTCAGCTCAGAAAATAAGCTCCATGAAGGAAAATATTGGTCTGGATTTTATTCCTGATACCTAGCCTCGTTCTTGGCATGTGATAGTCACTGAATGAAAATTATTGAGTGAATGGATAAATAAATCCAAGAATGAAGAGGTCACATTTCATGTTCAACAGCAATGTTTTACTAGAAGGGACATTTTGGAAAATAAACCATAAGCCCATACATACGGAATAATAGAAATGATAGAAATCAATAAATAACATATCTCAGTTTTCAATGTAAAGTACTTCAATATTAAAAACGTATACTTGTTTTTAACTACTGAGGTGTGATACTGTAACTGAGCTAAATCACTCTTTCTAAGAGCAGGATGTAATAAAAAGTCTAAAGTTAATAAATCAATCATGTATGTGTGTGTGTAGTTAGGATACACAATCAACATCAAAAGAAAAAAGAACAGAAATGATTTAAAATTATTGACTCTGGGGAGTGGATCTTGGGATGCTTTATGTGACTATATCTTTATTTGTGAGCGGTTCTATATTTTTTACATGTTTATATTTCTTTGATGAAAAAACAAAAATCTCTATCCATTTTCTAATAGCTCAGCTTCAGTAGTCAGTCACTCATTTCCCACTTAATATTCTTTGCTTTATAATACTAAATATCATATTTTTCACATTAAACTATAGTGTTCTTGACATCACACTAATGTCAGATATGTGTTCATGCTCCTCATGATTTATAATGCAACATGTTCTACATAGTATATGTTAGTATCTATTGACTGATTAATAAAGATTGAGGTTATCGTTTTTAACTAAAATAAGTTATGTTTATAATTTAATTTTTATTTAGTTTTACACTCCCCAAAGAAGTCCATTATTATAAACAATCTTACAACAATAGGTATTATTATACATATTTTTAATTAAATAAGTATGATGAAGACATATTATGAAGATACAAGAGATAATATATGATCTCCCATGTATAAACAGCCTAAACATGTTGGTATTCCAGGCCAGCAACATGATGGCATCTCCAGGTAAATCTCCAGATTTTTGTGTTTTCATCCAATGACCCTACCTCATGATAACCCCATGTAATAATAATAATAATAGTAATAGAACTTTTGATGTTATTTCGATGATTACCCTTGAAATGGTTTACTGTACAGTAGTATAAAGTAAAAATTAAAGTAATGATTGAGATTCTTATCATTTTTAAAAAACTAGTGAAAGTAACAAGAAGCTAGGAGAGAATGATAAAGTTTTAATCATCTATAAATCCAAAGAAATATCCATGTGATTAGGCTATTTGTTGCCTATTAGAAGCATAGTAATATGTAATCATATAATCTCAGGCCAGAAGCAACCATTTTTCCAATTTCCCATCCTGTGATTCATAAGTTTTTACTAAAACATACCAATAAATAGTCATCTTGCGTTGTTAAACATTCTCTCCCGAGGACACTCAGGGTGACTACAATGTCCTAACTTTTAGAAAATTTTCCCTCATACTGAGGAGAAATCTCTATGCACAACTTCCGGGTTAGTATGACCCATTACAACCATTCAGAATGAATCCAGAGCTCATTTCCTGTGAGACCTTTTAGACATTTGAGGAGCAGTTTTTGCACTCCTGAGTCTCTCTCTCCTCTTCAACAAGATAGGGTGGGATTGTCCTCTCAGTACTGCAAACTGCCTTTAGAAACCACTTCTTCATTTGTGTTAATTTCCATAATTATCATGGCATTTCTGTTTTCAGGAATCTCTATTACTCTGGGTTAAACGTTATAGAGGGAAACTTGGAAAGACCTGGAAGATCTAACAGAAAGATCCTGGTAACAGAAGGAAGCTGAGAAGAAGAAAATCTAAACATTTGTTCTTGGAAGACAGCCCCAATGTGAGATGATGATTTCCAAGGTCAAGAGTTTGGAAAGGTTTTCAGGAACATGTATAAGGACACATGGACAAAACCAAAGTGGGTAGGATCAAAGGTGGGAAGTGGGGATGGCTGGGGTTGAGGGGAGTGGAGGAGGGAAAATGGAGATAACTGTTACTTGAACAACAATAAAAAAACAGTTTGGAAGAAACCCATAAAAACTTTTACCCTCTTCCACCTTCCAGTATGTCTGTAGCAGGGAGTTCATTTTTAAGACCTACCTCACAACAGCTCTGAATTGCCCGCCAAAACTGTGGATACAGGACCTGCAGCAGCAGGAGGCAGAACAGATAGGCTCTGTTTCCACCTTTTTAAAAAGATATAGTCCATGCGATAGCTTAATTTTTGTTTCCCCTATTTCATGATTTAGTTCTGAGGTACCACATAGTCTTTCTCATTTTTATTCTGCATGGGTGCAATTGTTGACCTTCAAGTCTGTTCCTTAGGCTTTGAATGGCAATGACCCTGTCAGCAATATCACTTTTGCCCCCTGTCTGACACCTTTGCAAATGCACTGGGCCAGGAGTCTTCTTAATAAGTTTTCCTTCCATTATTTCATTAAGCTGGCTTTTATTCAACTACTCTTATCACTTCACGGCAAAGGGATTTCTCATTGAAATAAGAACAATGTTTTGAGTGCTCATAGAAAACTGAGTTTAAGACTTCCATGCAATTACATTTCTTTTTACTCAGCTCACATCATTATCCTTACCCTGAAGGTAATCAGTATGAAAACTGTCAAAATCTTTGCTTTTTCAACTTTTAGTTTTCCAAAATTATGGTCTTCCACTGAGGACATTTTAAAGCAAGGGATTCAAATCTAGAATCTTATAGCTTTAGAAAATGCAGGGGATTACATGGACAAATCAATTATTCTTTGGACTTAATTTCTTGCTTGTTGGGAGCATGTCAGATATCCTCTCAGAACTGTAAGCATGCAAGTCATTAAAATGGCTAAATGTATGTGAGTACTCATAGGAGCCGTGGGCTGAACCAAACGTGGAAGTCAAATTGAAAAGTGACATTGACATCTTTCTTGCTACGATTAAATTACATTCTACTCTAAATTTTTATTATTCCCCAGTCATCAGCTATGTTCACGTCCATTCTATTACAGTCACATTCTAGATAATTGCCAAATTACAATTTGGTTTCATTTTTAAGCTGGAGGGGAGTTATATCAATTTTCAGCCTAACAGAGAGTACTTGGGAAAGGCATAGCTATTTTTGCCTGTTGATAAAAAGAAAAGTGTAGAGTTTAGAACCACCTTCACACTATTGCCCCGTGCAGTAATGTGACAGCAAGCAGAGCTGACCACCAGGGAAATCATTACAAATCTTAGTCTGCTTCTCAGAACATGGGCTGAAGAGTCTGCATTTATTCACTGATGAGCTTGTTTAAGAAATGCAAATGCCTAGGTCCAATCAGATATGTCTGAGAAGAAATCCTTTTTTAAAAAGTCCTCAAATATATGACATCATGCAAAATTTCATCATGAAATCCCAGTCTTACAATGCACTTTATAGACTTTGTCATCTATGAAAGATTTTCTTCTCTATATTTTAATTCCAATAATTCAGGAAATGATTTATCCCCATTCCCTTCACATACACATGTATCAAAGTCCCCACACAGGTTGCTGTGCAGGTAACAATGCAGATGTCAGTGGCTTCTTTTAAAAGACCTCAGAATGCAATCTATCAAAAGGCGCATTCCTTGAGTTCTACATCATACCCTGTAACAACCTGACCCAGATGAGCATCACAAAGTCTACAACATATTCTCCCTTCCTCCACTCATCTTCTCTACATTCAAGTTGTTTTCCACTTACTTCGCAATCCGTAATCCATTCCTTTCCATAGTATCTTACTGTTGTTTGTTTCTGTCAGATTTTTTAAAATAAAAAGAGCAGCTTTTGATTGACATAATAAAGCTCCCATAAAGCACAGACATGTTGACCATCAGCATTATAATTCTGACTTGTTACTCATCACTACTGCTTCATACTCACTTCTAGCAGTTTGAATTCCCAGGAATTCATAAAACATATGAAGAACACTCCCTCTGTAGATCTGTATGGTGCCTGAAATTATGTTTTTGCAGACTAATTGAAAAGAGCTAAACCTCATCACTTTCCCAAGCCCCAGACATCCTTCCTGCAACTCAAAGTCTGCCCTGCATATAAGTAGCCAAGTCAAGATTTGTTTGTAAATGTCTGCCTACAAGCCTGACACCAACTTTTAGAGACATTCCTTGGAATTAAGACATTCACCATAATTTATTCAGATTTCTATTGCACTGCATAGAAAGAGAAGAGAAGGCACAGAAGGTCACTCATATGTTAGTATGTTTCCCGATTAGCTTGTCACCTTCAGAGGCAGAGGCAGTGAGGCCGAGGACCGGTCAATTTTAACAAGGTGCCAAAGTACAGAACATCGGTTTATAAACCCTTTGAAGAAGTGAGTGCTTCTCTTTGAAATTACTAACATATCTAGCATGTCAACGATCTTTGTATTTGTTGAGCAATGCTTAATGCAGAGAGCACTAGGAAGCAAATTATTTAATAAAATTATTTAATATGCTTGTCAAAGGCTGGCTCTTTTTACTCTGGCTTCTGTCACTTAAATTCAGTTACCTTTGACCTGACTTTGCTGCCACTTTTTGTGTTGGTCTACTGTTTTGACATTTCTTTCTGTGTGTTCTACATGCGTGAGTTCAGACATCCTGAAGTTTTGTTTCTGACCACCTTATCATGGAAATACGGAAAGAAGAGCAGATATCAGCCTCTGTTTGTGAATGTGGTGGTAGGAAGGAGTTCTAGAAATATTGTTTATGATCATTTCACCTTGAAAAGAGAAGTAAAAGTCACTAATAATTTGCTTAGGCTTAGATATGGAGTATACTTTTATTTAGTATATATGGTACCTAATAGAGCAAAAATAATTTTTTCCCTAGTATTTCCTTTTTTTTTATTTGTTCAGATCAGCACAATCTGTTAAGTCTTCTATTAGAGGTAAAAGGAGCTGCTGCAGGCACAAGGCCTTCTCAGGGAGCGTGCTTTGTGTTTTTGTCTTTGTATTTTTGTTTGGTTGTTTGCTTTGTTTTGTTTTCAGGGTTTTTTTTTTTTTTGCAAACATTACAATAGGTTATTTTTTAACTTTGGTTGTGTTTATTTTTCCTGTGTTTATTGAAGTATAATTAACAAAAACATATATATCTAAAGTGTGCAATTTGATGCACTGTGAAATGATTATAATTAAGTTAATTAACATATCCATCACTTCACATAGTTACCTTTCAGGGGTGTAATAATAATACTTAATAATCTACTTACTCTTTTAGCAAATTTCAATGATCTAATATAGTATTATCAACTATAGTCACCATATGATAATTTTAGAACAGATTCTCAGACCTTATTAATCTTTTGACTGGTAATTTCTACTCTTTTAACAATCTCTTCTCATTTCCCCCACCCCCCGAAACCTGGCAACTATCATTCTATCCTTTGTTTCTATGAGTTTAATGTTTTGAAATTCTACATATGTGACACCATACAGTATTTGTTCTTATCTGTATGACCTGCCTGGCTTAATGTACTTAGCATAATGCATCCCAGGTTCATCCATGTCACTACAAATGCCAAGATTTACTTCTTTTTAAAGTTGAATTATACACACACACACACACACACACACACACATATATATATATAACTTTTTCTTTATCTACCCATCTGTTGACCAACACTTAGGTTGTTTCTATACCTTGATTATTGTGAATAATGCTGCAAAGAACTTGGGAGTGGAGATATCTCTTTGAGATACTAATTTCATTTCCTTTGGATATATACCCAGAAGTGGCATTGCCAGATCAGATGATTGTTCTATTTTTAATTTCTAGGAAACTCCATACTGTTTTTCATAGTAGTTGTATAGTTTACATCCCCACCAACAGTGAACAAGAGTTCCCTTTTCTCCACATCCTCACCAGCATTTATCTCTTGTCTTTTTGACTGTAGATATACTAGCTGGTGTGAGGTAATATGTCCTTGTGATTTTGATTGGCACTTCCCTGTTGAACAGTGATTGAGAACATTTTCCTGTACCTGTTGGCCACTTGTGTGTCTTCTTCAGAAAAAAATATTTATAGGTTCTTGGTCTATTTTCAATTAACATTCTTTTATCTTTGTTTTGGTCTGTTTTGTTTGCTATTGAGTTGTATGAGTTCCTTGTGTATTTTGGATATTAACTCCTATTGGATATGTAGTTTACAGATATTTTTTTCCCATTCCAGAGGTTGCCTTTTCATTTTATTGATAGTTTCTTTGCTGTGAAGAAGCATTTTAGTTTGATGTAGTCCCATTTGTCTGTAATTACTTTTTTTGCCTTTGGTTTTAGTGTTGTTTTTGAGGAAGAGAACGCCAGGATCCTCAGATTATCTCATGTGCTTAAAATCCTTCCTGGTGTAGACTGTGAGAGAATAGAAATCAGGCCAATTTGTGTCATTTCCTTTTTCTGTCTACCACCACCACAACAATAATAAACAAATATTTTCTTGAGTAGCTATTTTGTTATAGGGACTGTGATAACATTTACATGGATTAGCTCTTTTATTCTCCCACATGTTGTGAAGGAATGGGAGGTTCAGCATCTTACACAAAGTCACACAGTTACTAGGTGCTGATACCAATATCTGAAACTGTGTACAGGTGAGTCCAGAGGTCACAGAGGTAATCCCTGTACAACATTGCCCTTCAACAGAGACTCCCCCTCCATTCTTAAAAATCCAGGTCTATGTTTTATTTGATTCATCTATAGAAGTGAAACAAGGAGAGCTGGAATGGGCAGTTCATTTCTGAAGCTGCCTTAGTAGCCGTCTGAAATCAGTATTCCCTGAAGGAGGGTATTTTGTAATTTATAGATTTTACAGGAGAAAAATCTATAGACCACTCGATGCCTTGGATACAGCAGGCTGTGAGAAAGAGGGTAGAGTGTACCCCATACCAGATCCCATCAGCACACCTCAGTTTCTACACAGAGAGGAAATCATAGTAGTCAGCCCAGTTTAGTAGGACACAAGAGTAGGCAAATCCTGGAGACTTGAAAGGTGTGCTTGTTCTATTACCCGTCTCAGATTTCCTGCATCTCAGTTTTTGATTAGTGCTAGAAAGTCGTCAATGGGGAGATGGAATTCTTTAATGAGTTTTTAAAATCAGGATGTTTCGTATTAACATTCAGTCTATATGGCACTAAATCCTTGCCTGGGAGTAGCAGGTAATGATTTTACTTTCAGGAGTTTTTGCTCTACGATCAGTGTCCCGCACATGTAAGGTATTACCAGAGTTCTTTTGAATGGTCTCATCTCTCATGTTTAAAATCCTTCCATGCCTTCTGAGCTTAGTTGAAATTCCTTGCCAAGACTTACAAAGCCTTCCTCTCACCTGTCCTTTATACAACCCCACACTTTGTATGGTGCAAAACTACTTACAAGTTCCAAAACATGCCTTACCCTCTCACCTTCGTGGGCCTACGACCGCACAGGTCCTTCTGCTCCCAAAGTGGCTCCCCCCTTGTTTACCTGATCAGTTCCATTCACCTCAACCTAAAATGTCCATTTGTATCTCCTCACTCTGAGTCAGTTCTCCAAATCATCTTCCTTAGATTGAATGAAAAGTATAGGCCAGTGTTCTCAGCCTGTGGTCAAGAGCTCAGCTCTGCAGTCTAATAGCAGGCTTTGAATGACTTACTTAATAGCTGAGTCAGCTTAAAGTAAGTTACTGACTTTTCTGTGCCTCAGTTTCCTGATCTGTCAAATGGATATTAATAGTACCATACTCAAAGATTATTGTAAAGATCTAATGACAACACATAAGTAAAGGACTTAGCACAGCACTGATTCATTATTAAGTTCTCCATAAATATTAACTAACAATCACTGGTCGGTAGCACTACGTTGTTTTAGCATATTAATTGTCACATCTCTCACTAAACTGTGAGCAATTTGAGTTCAGGAACTAATCTTTTGTGTCTGTTTTCCCATATGCTTAGCACATAGGTGCTTCATAAATGTTAAATGAGTGAAAATTAAAGATCATGAATACAATTGATGAATGAATAAGATGTTTATGTGTAAATGTACCAGTTATTTAATTATTGTGTTATACATGTCAGGGTTATTTATAATTCTTCAAAGAAGTGTTTACCTGATGGAAGTTGGACATGATGCACTAAACATGAGAAACATTCGTAACAGGTAAGTGTGAGGAAGTAGCCTTTTTCTTAAAACAGTATAAATCCATCTGACATAGAAGCAGAAAACAGCTTCAGAATCAGAGCCTCTAGGTGGCAAAAGATCATCATAAACTGATTCCTCAATTCTTTTCCCCCCTTCTTGTTCCATGTGAAATTGTTTCTGCTGCCATAAACTGGCATGCCCTCCCGCCACCCCATAAAAGACCCACTCACTCTTGTAAACCCTACCTCAGATGTGGACTGAAATCATTCTCTGCATGGTCACAGCAGCGGTCCAAAACTTCATGGAACATAATAATGACCAAGTTTCTCAAGTGCATGCACATGATGGAAAGACTAAGAAGTTGTATTGTTCTAGTATCCTTTCTCCATCCCATGGAAACAATGATCGATTGGTGCATTGTTCAATATCTACTCTAATTTCCACCTGTACTCAGAAGTTATAAAGTTATGAATTATGCATCCCAAATGCTCCTACAGCTCACTTGCAGACATGACTTACGTTCTCTTGCACTGAGTAAGTGGGGAGAGCAAGTAGCGTGATGGACTGGCTTGGGCAGTGTCCATTTTGCCTGCAAGGCTAAAGCTCTCTCAGGCCCAAGTGAGCTTCTTCAGTCACGGACTGCAGGTGGGGTGTTGTGGTGCTAGAGCCATCGCTGGGCCATTGTTGCTCTAAGTTCTTGACTCTCTTATGGTGGCAGAAGCAGCTGCTACCAGGGTATGTTATTTGTGTAACATTGTATTAAGAACCCTTTCTGAGGGGCCTCATCTGGAGCCCACTTTCTGCAGCCCAACCATCATTTCATAGGCACCTAAATCCTGGTATTAAATTATTTACTGCTTAAAACAGCTAGAAAATTACTGCTATAATCCCCTTGGCAGCCTTTCTTGGCAGCTTTATTATTGCTGGGGTCATTTTGTATTCTAGCCAATATCTTCCCCCTCCCTGGCCCCCCTGACTTTTACCTGCAACCCTACCTATCCTGCACTGGAAACTGAATTAGTGATGCTGCCTTTATCCAGAGAGGAGTTAGAGTCTGAGCCATACATCTTGGCTGTCCGTTCTTTACCCGGGGTTGTAGAGCCCGCCCCACTCAGTTTGCTCTCCAGCCCAAAGGCATAGCTTCTCATTAGGAAGTCCACTGCCCTTTACAAATGATTTGCAGACACTCACTAAGCCTCAGTGAATAACTTAACTCAGTGAGGACTTCTGGATCCACTCACTTTGAAAAAAATCTCTTCCTCTTTTCTTAGTGTAAAATAGTTTCACCCACTACAAATCCCACAGAGAAGAACAGCCCAAAAATACACACCTGAAGAAGACAAACTCACTAACATGAGAATTAACACACACACACACACACACACACACACACACACTACCTGTGAAAGCAGGAATAAAACTGCTTTCACAGGTCACAAAATGTTTGTCCGTAAATGGTAGTAAAACCAAGAGCCTTTGCTTCCTCTCTATATTTTTACTCTTTTTACTCCCTTCTTAAGAGAGGAGGTTGACTCTCTTAGGCTAAGATCACGTTTTGAAAATGAAAAAAATTTACACAGCCAAGCTGTGAGCACTTTGAGAATGAGAACCATCTTACTCCTCTCTCCATCCTCAGCACCTAGCATCGGACCTGGTCTGCAGTCACCATGTGTGTTTCAGCAACAATTCTGTGACACCAACTGGATATCCAACAATTCAATTAAATTCTGACACTATCTACCTGGAGTTAATAGGTTAAGGTGATTCCAATCCAGAAGGTGACTCCACTTCAGATGTTAGCCACTAGTCTCTGGGGGCCCCAAGCTATCTACCTGCACCTCTGCCCGACTAGATAAAAATGCAGGTGTTCTCACAATACCTTTCAGGTTGATAATTTACTAGAATTATTTATAGCACTCATTGAAAGCACCGTACTTACAATTGACATTTTATTATAAAGGACTCAGCTTAAGAACAGCCAAGTGCAAGAGATAAAAGGGCCTGGTCCTGGGAAGAGGAATGCTGAGCTCCCAGCCCTGTGGACCCAGGTTGTGCCACCCTCCAGTACATTACACAATATGTTCACCAACCTGGAAGCTTTCTGAACCTTAGCACTCAGAGTTTTTCTCAAAATTTCACCAGGCTGGCATGACTGAATCAATGGCCACATGTTTGAATTCAGTCTCCAATTTCCCTTCTTCAGTGCCCCTGGAGGTCGAGGGTGAAGGGACCAAAAGTTCCAACCCTCTAATCATGTGCTTAGTCTCTTTGGCATGGCCAGAGCCTCCCTTGAAACTATCTAGGGGCCCACTGTAAGTCACCTTGGTAGCCTAAGCTCAAATATAGTGAAAATGAGCTTGTTATGAACAATTTAAGATAACTCCTGTCAGGAAAATTCCAAGGGTTTTGAAGCTCTGTGTCAGGACCAGGAACAAAGATCAGCTATATCTTTCATGACATCACACCATTTGAGACACATTTGCCAAATTGAATTGAGTTGGCTACCTTCAAGTTCCCATTAGTCACTTTATAAAAATTAAATAAAAGGGTCTTCAATTCTAGGATCAAAATGCTCCCACTGGAAGTAATGATCTGTAAGCTCTTCCTTGAACATCCATTTAAAACACAGCTTAAATAATTCCCAGCTGAAAGTGTGAATTTAAGTCCCTTTTTAACTACAGATGATAGGAAATGAATTCTGCCACCTGAGATGGGCAGTTAAGGCTTTAGTATATTTACTACTAACAGTTTTATATTACCTTTGAAGTTGATATTGTAGGAATACCAAACACTTTTACGGTCCAGACTCTGGGTGAATATACTACCCTGCCTGCCAGAGTAAATTTCAAGCACTTTGAATTTTATCCAGGTAAGTGCACAGTGGAATAAAACATCTCTTGTGTATCTGACCAGTGTTGGTTTTAACTATGAAAGTAGAATGATAGGATAGAGACGTACAGTTCCTATGCTTCAGGGTTTACATTACTTTGATTACAAGAATGCAAAACTGCCAGAGAAGGTTTGCTTTTGTATAGAAAAAAAAATTTAGGTAGATAATAGATGAAGAGATAGATAGGTGATACAGATTTACATTTATGTGTACACATGTATGTGCAGATATGTGAAGGCATGTATTTGAATATATAGGAAGTCAGTGAGGTTTTCTTCTGCAAAGGGACAAATAGGCCATTCTGTCGCTCTCACAATTACTCAACTCTGCCATCATAATGCTAAAGCAACCATAGACATTATATAAAGTCATGGCTGTATTCTTATAAAACTTCATTTATGGGCACTGAAGTTTGAATTTTGTATAATTTTTATGTCACAAAATATTCTTCTTTTGATTTTTCATCAACTGTTTAAAAGTGTAAGGAACCATTTTTGCTCTCAAGCCATACAAAAAGAGGCTGCTGGCCCTTGTGGACAAAAAGGTTAATCTAGTGATGATGCCTCTTTGCTCAAGTTGAATGATCTGAGTGAACCTGCATTAGCTGGGTACTCTATCAAGTGAGTTATTTGAATTCCACTAGATGATAAAAGATATCCTCCTAACTGCCCTTGCCAGATTTTCCACTTGGTTAGAGCGTTGTCTGATATGCCAAGGTTATAGGTTCAATCCCCAGTCGGGGCACATATAAGAAGCAAGCAATGAATGCACAAAAAGTGGAACAAATAGATCTCTCTCTCTCCCCCCTTCCTCTCTTTCTCTAAAACCATAAAAAAAATTAAAAATATATCCTCATAAATAGTATTATCTCTGAAACTCTCCAGCCCATTCTTCTACCCTGCTCCCCTCTATCTCATTTTTGAAAGACAAGAGAGGTTTAGTGGCAAATGTGCCCCAGACACATCCAACTTTGACTGTTCATTCTACTAATATCAAGGTAACATAGCTGATGACAGCTTCTTTCATTGATTTATAATTCATGTTCCTGTTAAGGGGTATCTGATCCAATGAGTTGTACATATTTCACTCTGAAACCACAACCTATTTATTTCTTGACTGGGGAATTAAAGGAAAAATGTTTCTGTTAGGGCTGGGGCTGGGGATTAGAAAATCCCAAGGCCATAAAAATACCTCTGACTTTGAAATATCAAATCCTGTTCAAATCTCAGTCAAACCACCTCTTAGAGATCCTCCCCAAGTCAATGGTAGGTGTCCTGTGGCAACATGGCAGTATATTTTATGTACTAGCTTCAGAGTTTCAAGAGATAGCTTTCCTTTACAAATATATTTCAGGAAGTGGTTGTATTTTTTTAAAACAATTTTTAAAACTCTGTTTAAGTGAATAGGTTCATCAATCAAAAAGCCTGAAGGCAGGTATAAAAAAGGTCAAAACTTTTTTATTGTTATTATAGCAGGGGAAATATCTGAGCCCCGAGGCTCAATTTGCGAAGAGCATGATCCACAGGACTCCTGTTCAAGGCAGGCAGCCACTGAGACACTTCAAAAGATCGTCTTTATTACAGAACAATTGCCTGACCCAGTTTCCTGGTCAGCCACATGCTTTTGTAGAAACTTCAGGAACTGATGAAAAAGCTCAGCAAAGTTAGCATGTATACTTTCATCTGGGGCTATTGGGAGGGAAAATATGAAAAGGTTTCCAGGTTTCCTGTATTTAGCACTACCAGGTCTACTGGCAGAGAAGCAAAGAATGAAACAAAAGATACGATCATGTTTGAAAAGGTGGCGACTAGCATCTTGACAAATGTGTTTCCTATTAGAGTTTCTAGAACACAGATGTCTCTCTGCGTTCATAGTCTTTTTGCTTATCAAAACATTTTGATATCATAATTAAATCCTGCTTTAAAGTACATTTTGGCCATCGAGTAAGGATTCACTGCCTCGGTATAAAAGATATTTTTCCATCTAGTCTTATGTCTCCTTGAGAAACAAAAATTCTTGGTGCATAAGCATCTAAACAGTATTTAATTTAGAATCCTGACATGCATCATAAAACTAACATAAAGAGCAACAATGTATGTTTTAATGATTTCGAAGGGGAAAACACATTTCCACAAACAACTCTAAGTTCCATTCATTGCATGCTGGAAAATATGACATCTTTAAGCAAAGAGATCTTCAGTTTTTTTATTTTAAGCATCTGTGTACTTACATTTATTTGTAAAAAGAATCTTTCAAAAGAGCTATTTGGTTTTAGAATTTACTCCCCCAGTTTTTTTTGGTTTTTTTGAGGGGTTCATTTTGGAAAATGTTTTCTTAATTCATTTTTAGTACTACTTATTGTATAAGTTTTCTAGGGCTGCTGTGACAAAGTACCAAAAAACTAGGAGACTTAAAACAATGGAAATCTATAGTCTCACTGTCCTAGAGGCTAGAAGTCCAAAATCCAGGGGTCCACAGGCACGTGTTCTCTCTGATGGCTCTAGGGGAGAATCCTTCTCTGCGTTCTCTAACTTCTGTTTCTTTTCCAGCAATCCTTGGTATTTCTTGACTTGTACAGAAGTGACTATGCTTACATGGTCATCTTCTCCCTATGTATCTTCACATGGACTTCCCTCTGTGCATGTCTGTCTCTGTGTTCAAAGTTCCTTTTTATAAGGACACCGGTCATATTGAATTGGACCCATCCTAACAACCTCATTTTAACTTGATTTCCTCTGAAAAGACCCTACTTCTAAATAAGGTGGTGTTCTGAGGTACGGGGTGCTAGGACTCCAACACATCTTTTGGGGGGCACACAATGAACCCACTACACCTGTATTGTTATGAGTTTAATATGATAACTTTTTTGTTAAATAACAAAAAATGGTTATATTTAGGGAATGTGACTGAGAAAACTCAACAGCAGCAGAGAAGGTGCTATTATTCCTACGTTATGTCCAGTTGCCTTAGGTCTTCACGAGTTTGGGAGACTGCCCCCAGATAGATGTGGCTTGGTTCAGGCTAACTATAGAAAGAGGACAGGTCTGGATCCCTTTTTTGCAAAACTTTTTCTTTAGGTTCCTAGTAAAATATCTGAGACTCATTCTGACCCTCTGTTAGAAGCACTTCAAGGCCCTCCAAGTCCCACCGGCCACAGGGACTACAAATGAACCAGCGCCGAAGGAGCAAAGAAGTCCAGATTGCAACTACTGTATTTTGCCATGTATAATGCACAACTTTTTGCCCAAATTTTTGAGAGAAAAATAAGGATGCAGATTATACATGGTAGTACTAATTCCATATCTATATAAGTGTTTTTAATTCTTTTTTTTATGCTTATGTGTTAAAAGTGTAACTACAGAAAGCAGTTAACAGTGTCTGTGTACAAAATAATATGCTAGAATACAATGATCAGTTTTACATATAAGTAAAAAATTGAATTAAAAAATTCAAACAAAAGATTTTTTCCCTGAAAGTTTGGGCCAAAAACATGGGTGCACATTACACACAGCAAAATATGGACTCTGCAGACCTGCTAATGCAGCATCACTCCTGACTGATGCTGTGACGTTGGGAGGCACCGTGGCTCACAGACTTACAAAGCCTTCAGCATGTGCAAGCCAAGAAGAGAAGCTTTAAAAGAAAGAAGGCCTGTCAACACCTTGATGTTGAGTTTCTAGCCTCCAGAACTATAAAAAAAATTAATTTATGTTGTTTAAGCCTCCCACTCGGTGGTATTTTGTTAGTGTAGTCCTGGCAAACTAGATATATTTAGTTTGATAGACAGATAGATATGCAGATAGATCCACAGTGTAAGAGCTAAAAAAATATTAATGTTTTTCTTCCCATCTTCTAAGTTCTTCCTGCTGGCCAAAAATAAATTAACAGACAAATTAACAGGAGAAAAATCAAATGTTAATATATATGCATGGGGAATTCATATAAAAATTAAAATCCTAAAAACAGTGAGGCGACATTGGGTGCATGTGACTAGTTTAGATGTAGCGTAAAATGAAAGTGGGCATGGATTCTTAGATTTCAGAAATGAGAATTGATGATTTACAGATAACTGAGGAAGAGCAGAACACACATGGCAGGCAAATTCTTCCTAAGCAACTCAGAAACAATGGGCACATGGGGTATCTAGCTAACAGGCCCCTGCTTGAAACCCTCCTATTTACCATACTTAATAAAATTAGGTTAAGGTGAACATCCTAAGATTATTTCCCTATAACAGGTTTTTCTATCTGAATCTCTTGAGGAAGAAGTTGTGGGGTGGGGAGTGTGTGAAAGGTTCTTTCTGCGTTTTCTTTCTTAATAAACAGCTTAATATCAATATTCCAAAAAAATGCAGCTTCAGGGTGGCAAAATGTTGGTTCCCTAAAATACATAGATGGTAGATAAATAGATAGATAGATGATAGATCTTGTATGGAGGAAGTAGTGGTTGGTGTTTCACTAAGGATGTAAACTTTCACTGGCTTGGATGGGAGTACAGTCCTCAGTGTATTCATCAATTATCTCCACAGGACAGACAATCACAAAAATTCCAGTAACATATAAATTTTACTTTATATTCACACCACAGAAGACTGGCTGGGGGTTAGTTAATCTTGTCTGAACTCCATTTGACCTCGTTCTAGTTTGCAAGTTAAGTTCAACTGTGGCATTCTTACAGTACAAGTTTCTACTGGGGGCATGTTCCCTTCACTCTAATAACAGAGGAGAGCAGACCAACCACAGCAGCACTTTTCATGCCTCTGCTTGAGTCATGTTCACCAATATCCCATTAGCCAAATCAGACCACAATATCAAGCTCAAAGTCAACCATGGCTAAATATACTCCACATACCACAAAGCCGAGGTAATACTGTGAATATGCAATAGTACTTAAGGGGAATGAAGAATTAGATTAATTATTTGATCTACCACATTTATGTTCCATCAGTGTATTTTTAGGGGTTGAGCGGCCATGCACTTGGCCTTAACAAATAAAATTTAGACTAGGGCCTTACTATCTAGCACATCTAAAATAATTGTCTCTGACAACTTTCTGCGAAGCAGTCACTTCTCATCCTGAGCCTGTTTCTGCGCAAAGATAAAAGTCTTTTAATTAGAATTACAATTATTGTACAACACAGCAGTCACTGGGCCCACATGGTGTTTTGTTTATTTGTCTAATTAATTGCAAATATTTAAAAGGATTTCACATTAGAATTCAGTTTCTCCTAATAAACTAGAGAATCTGACAACAGTGAGCATCAAGGCAACAATCACCAGAAATGAAGTTGCATCTGCCCGTTTAAATTCTATCCTCTTCTGATGCCAGAGTCCTCACCAAGCAACTTCTCTTAGGTAGGCGATGTGCTTGCCTCCTTCTGGTATTTGAGTTTGGATCCCCAATCTATAGTGTCCAGCTATAACAGTCTGAGATTCTAAATTGAGAGAGGATATACTCTCGGGACAAACTCATTTCCAGCATTGATCTTTAAGCAGTCTCTCTCTGTGTTTGACAATGTTTAAATCTGGGGAGAATTTCTAATTACAACTTCAGCCTTGCACATAAAATCTATTCTTCCCACTCTTTATTCACTGCCAGAAGGGAATGCCTATGAGTCACAATACTCCAGGTTTCCATGTAGGGAAGTTCTCTTCAGGGTTTAAAGCAAGGTGATGCTAAAGGCATCCTGTTCTGGGACTGTTTGGGAGCTTGTCCTGCATAGAAACGCAGACAGAAATCTTTTCAGCACTCGTCCCTGCCTATACAGCTTATTCAACCCATTGGCAATGCTGTCAAAAGAACCATGCAACCAGCTGCCCAAGCATTGAAATCAGCTTGTCTTTGGGACCCGCTGCAGTGATAAGTGGGCTTCCAGACATGCTCTGCTGCCCAGTGCTTCATTCACCATGGTGAGCACAGCTTTGGGAGTGGTATCTCTCACAGAAAACCTCAGACCAAAGACATCGAAACTTGGAAATACAATCACAGACAGGAAGGTGTACTCCGTAGCAAGAGTTGAGAGACTTAAAGACAGTTGGTTTTGTCATTGTTATTTATTGATTTGGGTTGTGCAGTTGCCCCAGAAAAGAAAAAAGAGAGAAAGAAAAAGGTGGCAGGAGCAAAATATGGGAGAGACCCAGGAAAGCCAGAAGGACCATGACAAGCAAGCTGAAGAGGCTGTGTCCTTCCTGTCTTTGACCCATTTGAACACTGACTAGAATCTTTATGTAAAGGTACCCTTCCTGGAGCTGGAAATGACATTTCCTAGACTTTTGTAATTAAATTTATTTGTGGATTTTTCTCCCACTTAATCTTTTTAAATGTCTGATCTTATTTATTTGTTTCCCTCAGAGAATCCTATTTTTGGCTGGACTGAGGCTTATAAATAGAAATTCTCAGAAAGAACAGCCTCTGTCTCTTGCCTCTGTTTCTGGCATTTTTCTTTGGCCTGCTTCATTCTCTGGCCAAAAGGTTATCATAATCTGCTGTTTCTGTCTTATTTTTCTTAGGATGCCTTTTCTTCAGAGCAATACACTGGTGTTTGTGTTGAAGGACACCTGGGGTAAGAAAACACTGCATCTTGAGCACTTTGATCCTGGGGTTCTTATCTTTTTTGTTCAGGGGCATTATGTTCTTTAGAGATGAAAACTTGCAGATTCTGATAGCTCTTCAGGGCCCCAGCCACAAGGCGCAGTAGTTATCAGTCAGTCAGGATCTCCTTCTCTTTTCTCTTCTTTCTTTCTCTTTTATTGCAATGACCCAAGTTGAGAACACTCAGATTGGCATGTACAATGCCACCTTGAGCAGACTTATGTTTCCTTTCTCCAGTTCTCTTTATTGTATAACAGGAATGCCCCTAACCCAGTGGTAGGAAGACATGGCAATGGGTCAAGATAGCCCATCTCATGGGGAAACCTTGTTTTTTGTTCCCACCACTGATCTGAAGCACACAATCTTTTTCACTCTTGAGAGCATCAGCAGCAACTTCTGTGTCTCTACCCTTCCCATAAAGGAATGAAGTTTGCATTTATCATCCACTTTGATGAGTTTCTGGCAGCCAGTTGCTGAGAAGCTGTTCCACTTAATCCTGAAGAAGCTGATCACCACCAAGACGCTGCAAAAAAGAGCTGACCTCATTTAATCCTTACCACAGTCCTTTACTGTGCATCATTATCCCATTGTTTGTATGATAAACAGAAGCTCAGAGATTTTTCTAAAAATTGTTCATACCACAAATGGTAGAAGCAAGATTTGAAGTTATGTCTCTGCTGCCCCAGACCATGCTCCTTCCACTGCAGGAAACCTGTCATCTTGAGACAAATAGGTGGGGTTAGAACTAAGGTCTCAAACTGTTAAAACACTTGCCCAAATTTACACATCTACTAAGTAACAAAGCCAGAATTTGAAACCAGTCTTTCTGACTTCAAGTCCTAAATTCTTAAGCATTTTGATGATTAGGCTTTCTAAATCTTCCCATCTAGGTAGGTATCATTCTGGAGGCTAAGTATATCCTGGGAAGGGAATTATATAAATTTATAACTATTGAGAGAAAACAAATGAAAAATTATTTATCTTCCCAATTAAAATAAATCTTCCTGGCATACAGGACCCCAGGATTCAGGTACAGACTAGAGAAAGAGTCAGGAGCCACTGTTATCACTCCAGCTGTGTGTGTGTGTGTGTGTGTGTGTGTGTGTGTGTGTGTGGCAGGGGTGTGGAGTTGAGATGCTCTGATGGAGACAGTGACGCTGAGGTCAGGAGACATACCTGCATCTGATACCTGGTGGATGAACATAGGCAAGTCACCCCAGTGCAGTGGAGTGGAGAGTCAAGGGTCCATAGGATCAGAAACCAAGAATTAAGGTAAAAATAAAGCAGAAGTGATAACAATAACTAAAGTTGGAAAGAATGCTCTATATATCATTTTTTAAACATTATGTCTCCTGCTTTATGGATGAAGAAATTGGGTTTGAAAGAATTTAGACACCTCACCCAGTGCCAGAGTCAGAATGTGGCAGAACCAAGATTCAAACCACAGAATACCTGGATTGTAAAGTAGCAGGATGAGGGCAAGGAACTTCTGTGAGCAGGAGGGGTCAGATGAATCTAGGCTGTTGGGAAATTTACCAAGGCTCTGTGAAAACAGAGCCAATTGCCTTTAGCAGGCCTTAGAGATGAGGTACTCAAAACCCAGTACCCCACAGTTACATTGTGGGAGAGGAGAGAACACTTGTCACTTGTTTTTAAAGAAAACCATTTAAACTTTATGAGGTAAAGACAAGGAGAACAAAATAATGGATTAAAAACTTCACTATCCTGAGTGAAATGCTCAAATAAACTGTTCAGGCAAAAGAAAGAAGGAAGAAAGGGAGGGAGGAATGAATAGAAGGAAGAAGAGAAGGAAAGATGGAGGGGAGAGGAAAGGAAATGAGTGAGAGAGGGTGAAAGGGGAAAAAATAAAGGAAGGGTGCAAAAGGTGGAGAGGGAGAAAAAAGAAAAGATGGAGAAAGAAAGGAATGAAAAAAGAGAGAGAATTTTAAAGAACACGGGATCCACCACAAGTCCTAGGCCTCAGCAGTGAATTACAGACAGCTGTCACTAAAGATTATTTTCAGATAACAAAATTAAATACACCCTCTTATCATCAGTGTCCCTGTAGATCCTGAGTCCTGGAGATCATCATCTACAACACATATACAATTTTGATAATTCTCCAGGGACTTAGAACAATACTGTGCATACTGTGGGTGTTGAATAAATAAAAGGTTGACATTGATTGATGGTCTCTTCTCTAAAGGAAATTGATCTCCAATTCAAATCTTCAACATAACACTGAGCAAGGTTAATCTTCATATCCCCACAGATGGAGACTAATGGGATAGGCCTAAGTAGGCAGAAATGCATCAGGAAACCAAATTGGGAAATGATAGCTATTGTCGCCTAGGGATTTGCCGAAAGTGGATGTCACTCATGGCCCCCAGCTCCGATGTCTGAACATTTTCCCCCATAGATTTCAATTGACTGGTGAAAGAACACTAATAGAATTGAAAAATGTATACAAATAGTTTTAAAAAATTACCAAAAACTGACATTAGCTAGTTGATCATGAACAACTCTTAGTTATTTGCTTTTGAAACATGGTCGCTGCTGAAATGCTGCAGGCGGATGAAGCACAGCTCCTCCACTTCACCCTCAGACCACATTGCAGACAAGACGTGTCATATACACAGACAAGTATTTATTTATTCGCTTATTTTAATTGAATTTATTGGGGTGACATTGGTTAATAAAGTTATATAGGTTTTAGGTGTATAATTCTTAATAAATCACCTGTATATTCTATTGTGTGTTCACCATTGCAAATCAAATCTCTTTCTGTCATCATTTATTCCCCCTTTACCCTCTTCTAACTCCACCTGCCTACTATCCCCTTCCTTCTGGGAATCACCATATTTTTGTCTGTGTTTATGAGTTTTTCTGTTGCTTTTTCTTTCTTTTTTTTTTGCTTAATCCTTTACCTTTATAATCCACATGTCTTCAATACCATTCATTTCACCAATGAGAGATGTTATTTCTAATAGCCATTACACCGTTGATTAGAAAGTTGCCAGTTTCTCCAGTAAGAATTTATTTCTAATACCCACTGTGCTGGTTAACAAAACTACCAGTGTGGGTAAAAGATAAGGACAAAAAGATGGCTCTGAAGTGTGGCCTTTGTTATAGAGTGTTAGATGACCACCCCTGAAGTATGGATTTCTATTTATAACAACTCACTACCCCTTGGAGTGGTAAACTCAGCTGATGGGTTTATATTATACCAGCTTTGTGTTAACTACTTTAAAGTACATAGCAAGCAACATAACATAAATGAACCAAATTTAAATAATTTTCTCATTTAAAAGTATGGGTTTAATAATTGTCAAGTGAAATGCATTCCAATATATGCATTAAATATATTTAATATTCCCTTATTCTTGAATGTGAGAGACTATAAAAGGCAAGAGTGCCTATTGTCCATATAAACACAAGAAAACCCAGCCACTCCCAGGTGACATCATACCCTGCAATATGACCGATATACTAGTTTGAGCTGCAACTTTCAGGCTTGGCTTTTCAGTGGAGGGAACACACATCAGTTGGAATGACTCTGCTTCCTAGTTCCTGGAGGTTTGGCTCAAACTCTGATTCCAAAGGCAAGTAAGTCTGTTGTCCTCCAAGAGACTAGGGAAATTCCCAGAAGGCCTCACAGTTTTATGTCCCCTCTAGCTCTGGCAGGTACACGAAGCTCTACACCTGGACTCAGCACAGTGCAGAATATGGGCCTCACCCTCTCATGTGTCCCAAACCTTCTTCTCATCCTGTTGGCCCTAATGTGGAAATCAGCTCCTTTCACCAATTTTCACGGTACCTGTGCATGGATTCTTCCCTCCCTCTTGTCCAGCCTCTCTCCCTCCTCACTCACTCATTTACCCATTCAGTGTCTTTACTAGAGGTCTGGCAATACTGAGGGGTTTATATTTCAAAATACGAAAATCTAATATTTAACAGAAAACCACTTATTCTGGTCATTCTGCCACACAGACCAAGGCCCCACATCTGGTTACTCACTCACGCTGAGCCACAATGGAGTTATTGGCGTCCTGACATAATGGTTATATTATCTCATAGAGCAGACTTAGTTACTTCCCTTCGATGCCTCCCTTGTCCCACACCCACTGCTTTAAAATTTTGCACCATTAGGTGATTTGATTTTTCCAATAACACAAGACATTTCAGAATCAAGAAAAACAACAAAAGGCAAAGATATTCAACATAATGGTCATTTTAAAGCTGTATTGTGTGTAACAAAGAAATACCAGGAGCACTCATACCACAGGACAATCACCTAGAAATTGCCAGCGCACCTTTTCTGACTTTAGATTCTGAGCCATTTACATAAGAACTGATATCCAACAAGGGTCATTTCTCCATTCTTCTCTTCTAATGTATCTTATTATTTTTCCTACATCTAGTTTTGTGATATATAACCTTTCTTCAGTTTTCTAGAGAAGGAAAGATGGCTTTATTTACTGCATGATGGAGATATTATTCTCCCAGAGACAACTTTTCTCATTCCAGTTGACTCTCCAAAGATGAAAAACTGACCTGGTAAGATTATAAAAATAATCCTCAGATATGTTTATATTCCCTCTGAGGTCTGAAATGGAAGGTGACAGAGAAAGAGGCTGGTATGTTTATTGCTAGTAAATTTCTCATGTTTGTTCCCTTTATTATTATAAAAAAAGATAAATCTGGGATCCATTTACCTATCCAACTGCAAAGTAGGGAAATATAAGATCCAGTATCTCCTGAAGTCTGACACAGTACTGCAGAAACCAGAGAGCTCCATTTAGCCCAAGAGCTAGGGGCAAGTATGATAGCTTCCAGAGCAGTCCTGCCCAGGTCCATGTGAAAAATTTGGGGAGTGTGGACTGCCAAGAACTTCATTTATGATCATTTAGGAATATATATGCTAGCAGTGAACCTAGCAGTGAACTATATATGTTAACAGCAAATTCACAGCAGTAGTATATCTCAAATGTCAATGTGTAAGAGAATTACCTGGGAGCTTATTAAAGTACAGTTTCTAACTCAGCAGGTCTCGGGTGGGGTTGAGATTCTGCATTTCTAATAAGTTCCTAGGTGACGTCAGTGCTGCTGGTTCAAGATGAGTAACAAGAAAACACTAGAGACAAGTGAAAGTTCTTGTATGGACTCTAGAGGACATTCCAAATACAAGATATTTAGAGTTTTGAGGTTCCTATTACTAAGGACCTCGAAAGTGTGTGTGTATATATATGTATATATGTGCATATGTATATGTATATATATAGTGTCTAGATAAAGTCATACTGTTTTAAATTTTTTTTGTGGAAGAAAATAGCATACATAAAAAGTGAGCAAAACATGCTTCATGGATTTTTCACAAAGCCATTTTACTGCCAACCAGACAAAAAAAAAAGAGAGTGTCACCAGCATCCCGGAAGCCTCATCATACCCAGGTGTAAGTCACTCCTTTTCCTCCTCCCTTCCCAAAGGCACCACTATGACTCCCGAGAGCAGAGAGTGGTTGATTGTAAACTTTATATAAACAAAATTGTGCAGTAAGTAATCTTTTGTTTCTGGTTTCAGTCACCATTATGTTTATGATACTCATCCACATTATTGTATATAGTTTGTTGTTTTTCATTCTTCCACACCAGGGGTCAACAAAGTTTTTCTTTAAAGAGCCAGATAGTAAACATTTTCAGCTTGGGCTGCCCAGAGGACTCTGCTGCAATGACTCAACTCTGCTGCTGTAGCGGGAAAGCAGCCCCAGACCATACAGGAACAAGGAGGCCTGGCTCTGCTCCAGTGAAACTTCAGTTGCAAAGGCAACCATAAGTCAGATTTGATCTGCAGGTCAGAGCTTATTGACTCCTGTTCTATCCTAGTCCATTGTGAGTATTAATCATAATTCATTTCTTCCTCTTCTCTTAATGAGTAGATTAATTTTTTTATTGAAATGACTACAAATTTAGCAACTTAAAACAATACAAATTTTTTATCTCTCAGTTCTGCAGGTCAGAAGTACGCATGGGCTCAATTTTTTCTTCTCCTCCAAGTCTTTCAAGGCTGAAATCAAAGTGTCGGCTGGCCTGGAATCCTATCCAGAGGCTCCGGGACAGAAATTGCTTCCTCCCTCATTCTAGTAGTTGGTAGAAGTGGGTTCTTTTTAGTTATAGGACTAAGGACCCTGTTTCCTTGCTGGCTGTCAACAGGAAGCTGCCTTTAGCTCCTTGAGGTCTCTCTTTAGTCCTTGCACATAGAACTCCTACATCTCAGAGCTTCAACACACTGAATCCTCCTCACACGTGAAGTCTCTCCTCTAGAAGCTTTGTTTTATGTTTTATATTTAAATGTGCAACCTTTCTCAACTGACTTAGGGTATGTACAGTGTGAGGGAGTGATGAAGACCCATTCTTTTTTCCATGTGGATATCAAATTGACCCAGCATTATTTATTGATAAGGTTATCCTTTCTCCTCTACTCTGCAGTGTCTAATCAATCAGTGGGCATGTGTATGTGAGTTTATGTTTGGACTACTTGTTCTATTGTTCTACTCCCCAATTCTTATACTACTTTGTGCCGCCTGGTGGGGAGGTTGTAAGGATGGCCTCCATTTGCCTCTAACCAATGAAAGTACCAAAGAATCTAGGATTCACTGCATGAATTACTTGGCTATGGTGAGTTTGCTATGCATTGCTAGGTAATTTTGAACTGTATCCTGAAGGGTAATGGGAGACAGTAAAACAATAAGCAAGCAATTAGCTTTTTTACTGCTTTTTAATAAAAATGTTAGGTGGAAACAACACAGGCAAATTTTGCTTTAAACAAATATACCAACAATTATAGAGAAGATGAGTGGTGAATCTGGAGTTTATCAAAGTGGTCAGGATTCGAGGTGACAGGTCCCTAAAATGGGCTCATGACAGTGGTGGTATAGATATAAAAGACTCAATGGATACTACTAGGAAACTAACTAATTATACCTGGAGTGTTGACTCCAGCGATGAGGGACATGGTAACTGGCAATGGTACTAACAGAGAAGTTGGGAGAAGTTAGGAGTTCAGTATTAAGTATGTTGAGATCAAGTTACTCACAACATATCTAAATGTAAATATGCATCAGAGAGTATTCAGAAGAGAAATCAAAGCTGGAAATAGATTTGAGGGAGTGCTCTGCGTTTAGATGATAATTGGAGCCATGATTGAATCCAGTCATCTGGTGAATGTGTACAAAGCAAGAAGAAAACCATACTGTGGATAGAATGTTGGTGAATCTCATCATCCATATAGTGCATGCTGGGAGAGAGAGAGAGAGAGACTGACGTGTTGTAAAGTAGGAAGGAAATCAGGAGCAAACAATAATCTCTCTGACATTCACCTCCTGTTACAAGTTACTCTGCTGTTATTGCCATCTCAAAATAGCAACTGCCCTACTGAAAATGTATAATGTTGTACAGAAAAATATTGATCTTTGTCCTTTTCTATAAGAATCCATTAAAATAATGTTCTCTATAGTTGAAGCATTACCTACAATGTTAATCAAATTATATGACCACACCAGAGATTAAGTTGATGAGAAAGACATTTATAAATGATAATAATGGTTATCATGGTGCAGTGAGGTAGCCTCATTTTATTTTAATTAAAAACAGGTAATGACAGAGAAGTGGAAAGGAAAAAGTCTCAGCTGGAATGACATACTCAGGACTGCAAAGGATAAAGGCAATGTTCCTTGGAGCATGGAGACGGTTAAGGTGGGATGACTGGACTGGGAGGGGATTGGTGTAACCAGATCTGCAATCTACATGCCCTGGTAGATGTTGGATATTCTGAGCTTTTGATGATGAGATTGGGAGTTCCTAGTGATTTCTCTGTGATTTCCTAGCAGAGTCTACTCAATGAAATGCCTGCAATGTAGATAAAAGTGAAAAGCAAGGCATGCTTGGACAGGAAACTCAATCAGCCAGCTCAGCTGTCCTCGCCCTGTGAAGAGACTGTTGCCCTCCAGGCTCTTGGACACAATGACCAAAAGCCATCAGTTCACGGGTTCCATGTTCATTTCATCCAGTAAAGGAGTTGCTTCATCTACAGGGCAGCAAAACAACATAAAATTAGAGGAGGGAATCAAATCAATAGTCAGTCCAGCAGGAGACAGTGTATATTCTCCTTTGAGTTGTTAGCAGGTGCACTGGTGGAATACAGATAAGTTGATAAATGGCTGATTCGATAGACTGGTAGCAAACACATGCTTTGCCAGAAATGACTTTTAAAGTCACCATACATCAAACAGACATTGTCAGCTTTTGAGGATAAACCTGTGAAGCCTTGTTGTGCTCTTTGAACTACCTCTGAGACCCAGAGACTGAAAAGGGGCCTGAGTGTTCCTCTGAATCCATTGGGAGGACTGAAAGCTTCAAAGAGGAATGCCATCCTATCCAAGGGGAAATACACTGATTGAAGGAACCAGTGTGAAATAGTCTTTAATAATTACCAGAAAGCTGGAATCGACTGGTGTTTTGCTGAGCTATATTTTATCTTTATTGGATTAACTGTGACACAGTAGGTTATGTCAAAGGGAATCTGCATGAATATTAAAAGTAAATGTGGTGTGAATAATAGATAACTTACATTAGATGCACCAGCATGCAGTAATTTTTATTCACCTACATAATTAGATTAAAACAAATCTGCTGAATAAAATACATTGTCTTACTATAATCTGGTTTGAAAACACCCAAAATTTATGGTCAAAAAGATGTTTGCTGATATTTTACATATAAATACATAATTCATCTTAAGAAATGTTTTCCAAAAGCTTCATGGCAGTTATGAGAGTGGGTGATTACTAATATGAACAGTCTAGAGCCAGTAAGAAGTACCCTTCAAGTCAAATAAGACTCCTACAATGTTGACTCCAGAATAAAATGATGTAACTTTTATGTTTATGTCTGGGAAATTATGAGGGGCAATAAATTACCTAAGAAAATTAAACAAAAATCTCCTTACCTGCAAACTGAAAGTCTACCTGTGATTATTTTGAAGTGTCTATTTTCTTTTGCCTACTTTGGTTCTTCAAGGGAAAGTTGTTTTTAAGGCAAACTATGTTCCCCATTTGGCCTGGGGAAAGCTGGCATTAAGATTTTTCTGGTAGATCTCAAAGCCTCCCAGTCTTCAAGTTGGTATCTTCCCACTTCCCACCATTGTCTCCCCAGATGCTGTTTCTCACTGTTAAAGAAATTTAGCTGGAATCTGCTGTAACAAAAGGTGGGTTCCAGCACTGTCTCATTCTGCCCAACTCTGGATGCTAAGGATTCCCCCACACATCTCTTTTAACTCCTGGGGGCTTCTGCATATCCTAAGCCCTTGGGGCGGGGGGAAATGTCTGTGTATAACAGTTTGAGTGTGGTTCACCAAAGTTCATGGGAGGACTAGACCTCACTTCTGCTGTATGATGCATAGGAAATATGCTGGTGGAAACAGGTGGAAAGCTCTCCCCCAAGAGAGCCACATGGCTCATCAGGCAACAGAGGAGTGGGGTTTACTCTTGAACTGATGGATGGGCTGCGGGTCCTCACTAGTTCCCCACAGCTCTCTGTTGCTGGCAGGAGATGGTGTTGGGCTCTTCCTGCTGATCCCACTTTCCTCCATGTAGTCCCAGCTTTCTGTTCCTTCCCTCACCCAGCTGCTCCCCTTCCCCTTTTTCCTCCCAGTGCACCTTGGCTAGGTGCCACATGCCCTAATTTGCTTGGGCCATGTTCTACCTTACTCATGTGGTCCCAGTATAATGAATAATAGTGTCATTTTTACTCTCAACAGGGACTTAATCTTGTCCCTGATTGAGTTTTGCAGTCACCCTAATCTTGTCCAGTCTTTCTGGGAGGTCATTATTTGAGTCCCTCAGTCTTCTCTGGTGATCTGTTGTTCAAGCACAAAACTGATTCTTAGCCTCCTTCAGAGACTTGGAGTCTTTAGAGCATTTTCCCCCCCTCTCCACAAAATCAGTTCTTGCAAATGAAAGGTTTGGCTATCCAAGTAGGTTTCTGAGGCTGGCTTCACAAGCTTATTTTGGCTGTCCAAGACAGAACATTAACTGCTTTGCTTTCTCTTTATATCACTGCTATTCTAATTCTCCTTGAGGCCATGTAGATGGCTGATGCCAGAAAGTACAAAATGTCATATAAAAAATTCTAGAAACAAACAAACAAACAAACAAACAAGGGTTTTCTATTAAGAGATACTTCCACACCATTCTCCCACTTCTAAGTCCCTATTTGCAACTTTCAATCTCAAGACATTCTTGTCACACCTTCTAGAGTGCCTAATGTAAGCTTTGTGGGGGGAAAATAATTACTATGAATTATTGACTATATACTAGCATCCAGCCCACAGATTGCCTCGTGCACTTGCAATAATCCCTTAGGGTGGGTGCTGTTATCATTGTTCCCATTTAACGAATGCGAGGACCAGTGCAGAGAGAGGTTAACTCACCCGTACCAAGTTATATGGGGCTTAAGTGGTTGAGCCAGAGGGTAAGCCTGAGCAGTTTGACTCCAAGCTCCTGCACTTAAAACAAAATGCTCTTCTGAAGACACAAAACTTGCAGATCTATAACTTGGCAGATTAATAAAAATACAGGATAAACTTCTGTTCCTGAGAGAGAAGAGGGTATGGTAAATGCTGTCAGAATCCGTTTTCACTTGTGTCGTTTCCGGCAAATGACCCCCAAATCCTCCCAAGAGCAGCTTCCAAAGGAGCCTTCGCTGATCCTCCTCTGACAGGATGGGCCAAAAGCCTTCCCCCCAGAATTGCTCTCTCCTCATAATTATTCACATCTGTATGCTTCATAGCAGAGGCAAGCTCTCCGAGCAGAAGGGGTCAACGGAGTCTGCTGTTTGGTTAAAAGCAGCAGCAGTCCCTCCAAAGGCAAAGTGTAATGTGGCACCTGAGCTCCACCTACCGTGCTTCTGGAGGTTGCTTGAAACCTGGGAGCCCAGCTGGCCCAGAATCCAGCCTCCACTCTGCTCCCAGATGACTCAGTCAGCCCGGTGGATCCCACTGGGAAACAGGCCATCAAAGAGGCTGCCAAGATCTGAGGGGCTGCATTCTCTCACAGCTCCTCCCGGGAAGTGAACGAGTTGAAGGGACTCATGACAGAGGTAACAATCAGCAAGTGTAGCTAAAGGTATATATTTTAGAGGATGGCTGAAAACAAATGAACAGGCTCTAGAAACCTAATTTAGTGCATATGTGCCAGAGCAGAAATCATTTAATCTAGCCTCTCGTGAGAGTGGATATAGTGCATAAATAGAATAACCAGCGGTTACAAATATGGAGTGCTTTAGGATTGTCAAAGCAATCACACCAAAATTACCCCAGTGATGCCTAATCTCCATCATACACTGAATATGTGCGTGGGCCCATATCGATAAGGTGGAATTAATATCTCAAAGGCAAGGCTGTCGTTTCCCTGATTGAGTTAGCTGTTTTTCAGTGATGGATGAGGTCGAACTGGGGCGGGCAGAACCTGTCAGAATTAACACAGATGTTCCTACATGTGGTGTTTGGGTTGCAGTTCTCATTTGTGGCTTTTATTGTTCCCTCCTCAACATTTTGCCGCAGTGGCAGATGTTTCCTAAGTGTGCACCTTTTGTATGACTTGACATCCCTCTGCAGAATGATACAGGGCCAAGGCTTCCCACGAGGTTACAGCTAGTGCATCTTGTATAATTTTTTTTCCCTTGATCAATGTAATGTATGCATGTAGCAGAAAATCAAATAGAGTAGACTGGCTTATAAAATACATTTGAGTCTGTCACCTCGCAACTTCCCACTGCACTCTCCAAGGGCGATCACATTTAACTATTTCTATTTCTGGTTCTTTTGTGAGTAAACTGTGGATCTGAATGATTTAGGGATAATTTTTGATGTACAAACCTTATAATTTTAGTTGAAATTCTTATTATTATTGAAAAGGATACTAATATCACCCTCATACCCTCTTTGTCTTTTAATTGTTAATGACTCTATCACTATTTTTAGGGCTTCTAATAGTTAGTTACCTTTAAACCTGATAAAGAAATACATCTTCCCTGATTTTGTGTTCCATACATTTTTGAAAATATAAATTAAATCCCAATTTGTAAAATAAGAACTTTAAGTCTATCCTTCCCTCTCTCTCACCCCCACCCTCCCACTTCCCAAACTATTTTAAACATTCAATCGTAGCTCTGCTTTTGACTACAGATTGACTACAAAAGTGTCCTATCACTACATATTTTAGCATGGTTGTAGTAAAAGATAAAATTAAGCGTAGTTAAAAAATGTTTGTTTATTTAAACAAAAATAAAGTTGCATCAGGCAGCATCCACTCTAGCAGACTGAAAACAGCCGGGAGGAACTGCACAAAATGCAAGACTTTCATGGGCTGAAGGGCCTGAGAACAAGGAAATTATACTAGATAGAAAAAAATGGGTCCGTTATTATAAGGTTTCTTTGCTTTAGGGGAAGACAGGGGCCTGTCAGGCAGACTACCCAACTAGTGAGGACTAGGTAACTCCTGATTGGGTTAAAATTCCATTTCTGGGAGAGCTGAAACTATAAGTAAGTCTAGGGGGCTTGGCCTAGCAACTCCATTTGGGGCCTATTGTTTTTGTTTGCTTTAACAATTATAACTATAAATATTGTTCATTGTGAAGTCAAAGAACAGGCTAGAGTTATATTTCATTGTCTGCAGTTCCAGTGACACACAGATCTCTCTGTCATTTAAATCATACTGTTCCCATTATCAAAGTCACTGACTGTAGACAAAATCAAAGTCATCAGTGATATTTCTCCTTTCTTTCCCTCTACCAATAAATCAAAACCATGCCATATGTTGGGTTGTTTTGTGTTTGAGCCATGAGTTGTATTTTTTTCCTGGCATTTTTTATTTTCTTTCTTTTTTTATACTTGAAAAAATTATGTCCCTCATCATGTGTCTAATGCTTTGCAGCTCTCATTCCCCTTGCCTTGATATACATCCCCATCCTTTGAAGATGTTTTACTTGGATTCTACTAGTTCTGTGTTCTGATTTGGACTTGCTGCTTTGTCAACCTACTCATCAGCTACTGCAGGTATTTCGTTTTATTGAATTCTTGACTTCAATAAGTTCCCTCTCTTGGGTGCTGTAGTATATCCTCATTTCCTCAGATATTCTGAATGACAAGTAAGCTCTTGCATGTTTGAAATGACTTTGTTTAGCTCAGAATGTGACTCAGTGTGGCTTGTGGTTAGTGAGTTAGTTTGTTTGTTTTTTTAATTCATCCTATTTCTGGTAATTGAATTTTTTATTGCAGTGATCTCTGTTGTCTAGATTTTTTGTCCTCTTCTTTCTTTAATGCTTTCCTCCTCTGTATTCTCTCCGCTTTGTTTCTTTCTTTCTCTCTCTCAATATCCTGTTAGTTCAGTGCTTGAATTCCTAAACTTATCTTCTGCATCTTTTATTATTCCCCCAGTGTTTTCTTTCTCTTTGCATTTTCACTATACATTCTAGAATCTTCCAAATTTTCTATTAAATTTATTATTATGTTAATAATGTTTTCAGTTTCCCATAGTATTGTGTTCTCCTGATTTTTCATTCCTTAACAACTTGTTACTTTACAGGGGACATGCTATTTTGAGAATCCCAATCACATTTTGTCAATAAAATTTTTTATTGAAATATTTATTGAAGTGATTGGGATTCACGTGCAGTTGTAAGGAATAATATACAGACTTCCCAAGCACACTTTACCCAGTTTATCCAAAAAACATTTGCAAAACTATGGCATAATATTACACCAGGATATTAACAATCTATTGATATTTAGATTTCCCCAGTTTTATTTAAACTCATTTATGTATGTGTATATATTTAGTTCTGTACACTTTTATCACATGTGTAGATTTGTGTATCCTCTATCACACTTGAGGCACTGAGTAGTTCTTTCACCACAGGATCCCCTGTGCTGCCTTTTTATAACCTTCCACTTCCTTGTAACTCCCTTTGTCTCTGCTTGACAATCATCTGTGTTCCATTTCTATAATGTTGTCATTTCATCATGCTATATAAATTAAATCGTATATGATTAACCTTTTGGGATTTGCTTTTTTCACTCAGCATGAATTACCTGGAAATTCATCCAAGTTATGTGTGTTGATTTTTTTCATTTTATTTTTTAGTACTATTCTATGATATGTATGTGACACAGTTTATTTAACAATTTCTTCACTGAAGGACACCTGGGCTGTTTCCATTTTTTAGCTATTATGAGTACAGGTGCCAGGAATGCTCATGTACAGGTTTTATGTAAACTCATGTGTTCATTTCTCTGGGGTAAATACCCAAAAGTGCTATTGCTGGAATATATGGTGGTCACATGTCTAGTTTTATGAGGAACTGCCATACTCTGTTGCAAAGTGGTTGTGCCATTGTGCATTCTTACCAGTATTGTATCCACTATCTGGTTTATCCACATATTCACCAGCTTTCTGTGTTGTCACTATTTTCTTCTTTTAGCCACTCTGATGGGGTGGGTAGTGATACCTCATTGTACCTTTAATTCATATTCCCTTGATAGCCAATGGTGAATATCTTTTCATGTACTTATTTGTCATCTGTAGATCTTCATCATTGAAATGTATCTATTATCCTTTGCATATTTTCTGATTGGGTTGTTTGTGTTTTCCATGCTGAGTTTGAGAGTTTTTTATACATTCTAAGTATTAGTCTTACTGGGTGTGTGGTTTGCAAAAATTTCTCCCAGTCTGTAACTTGCCTTTTCAGTCTCTTTATATCAGCTTTTGCGGAGCAAATGTTTTCACTTTTGATGAGCTCCAATTTACCAATTTTTCCTCACCCCTCTTTTTTTTAATGTTTTTGTGTCAAGTCTAAGAAATTTTCTCCCATCTTTAGATATTGAAGTTTTTTTCCTATATTTTTATTTGTTTAAAGTTTTATAGATTTACATTTAAGTTTATGGCCCATTTTGAGTTAAATTTCAGATAAGGTTTCAGTCTAGGTTTTTTTTTTGGTTTGGTTTTTGTTTCATTTCGTTTTGTTTTTTTGCCTATGGATGTCCAATTGCTCCAGCACCATTTGCCATTTGTTGAAAAGGCTGTCCTTTTTTACTGAATTACTTTTGGACTTTTGCCAAAATCAATTGGGCATATTTGTGTGGGTCTATTTCTGGGTGTTCTTTTCCATTCTATTGATCTATGTGTTTATCCCTCTGTCAATACCACATTGTCTTGATTACTGTAGCTTTATAGGAACCCCTAGTATGTGATTGTGACTCCTCCCACTTCACCTTTCTTTGTCAGGTTGTTCTAGCTGTTCTAGGGCATATGCCTTTCCATATAAAATTTAGAATAAGTTTGTCTATGTGTTCAGAAACCATTGCTGGGATTTTGATAGGAATTGTATTAAACTGATAGGTCAATTTGTGGAAAATTGTCATCTTTACTATGCTGAATCTTCCAATTCATCAACATTCCATGTCTCTCCATTTATTTGTTGATTTCTTTCATCAGCATTTTTAATTTTCAGTATATAGATCTTGCATTAAGTGAATGTCTATTTTATTTTCTTTAGAGTGTAAATGGCATTATGTTTTGTTATTTTGATTTTCACATGTTTATTGTAAGAGAAATGGGATTGATTTTTGTGTGCATAAATCATGTATACTATGACCTTGCTGAACTAATTTATTAGTTCTAGGTGGGTTTTATGTAGATTCTTTGTAATTCTAAATGTACATAATCATGTCATCTGCAAAAGAAGACAATTTTATCTTTTCCTTTCAAATATGTAAGCCTTTTACTTCATTTTCTCACTTCATTTCAGTAGCTGGAACATCCAGTACCATGTTGAAGGAGTGGTGAGCAAGAACATTCTTTCCTTATTCCTGATGTTAAGAGAAAAGCATTCCATTTCTCACCATGATATTAGTTGTAGATTTTTTATACATGCTGTTTGTCACACTGAGCTAATTCACCCCATTCCTAAATTGCTATTTTTGTCATTGATATGTGTGAAATTTTGTCAAATGTTCTTTCTGCCTCATTTAAGATGATCATATGCTTTTTCTTATTTAGCTTGGTGATATGATGTAGCACACTGATTAATTTTTGAATGTCGAACCATCTCTGTACACCTGGAACATTCTCAATTTGTCATAGTATCCAATGCTTTTATATACTGTTACATTCCACTTGTTAATATTTTGTTGAGGATTTTTGCGTCTAAGTTCAGGAGAAATACTAATGCATAGTTTTCCTTTTTTGTACTGTCTTTGGTGTTGATATGAGGATAAGGAGGTCTATGCCATCTTGTCTACACTGGAAGTCTTCAATCACATTTTTAAAAACTCTCTTCGATTACTTGTAAATTTCCCTTTCATAAATACTTGCTGATTTTTGTATTTCCTCTTCCCTACTTCAGGATTCCTTAAAGGCCCAGTGGTTCTTACTTTCCCCTCATAGAAGTGTGGTGCATCCGGAAGCCTGAACACAAGTTCCATATAGGTGCACGGGGCTCATCTACCTCACTTTACAGTGTACAGGCAGAGAGCAAGCCATCAGTGCATGAAATATTATTAACAACTTTCTCAAGAGAGATACAACAGAGCAGAGATGTTGCCCCTAGAGTACACATGAGGAAACCTGCTGATTACAAGGAAGATACTGTCAGCAGCAAACCCCTGAGAGGTGTAAGCTGTAGCAAGTGAGATGGAGGACAGAAGTGAGAAGTGGTAATGAAAACGCAGTCATCTGAAGTTCTATATTTGGAATTGCATACTTTTTCAACCTCTTTATTTTGTTCTATTTTCTTTTTTTGTTTTGTTTGTCTGAAGATAAGATCTCTTAAGGAAGTTGAAAATATGATTGGCAGAATTTAGAGAAACTAGCTTAGTGGCAGGGCTCAAGGAAAAAAATCCTGCTTCGTTCCAGCTTTTGTAGATATTCAGATACTAAATGATTGCCTCTCAGCTGGTCCACACATTTTTTGAGGGTGCTGTTTTGAGCCAGAAGGCTAGTAGAATATGTTATTAAGTTTCTCTTAGGAAATATTGATTTACACAAATGCTTGAAGAAAATAGTAGACAGTCTTCATCTAGTTTTTTCTTTACTAAAAAGAGTAAGAGCCCTGACTGGTATGGCTCAGTGGGGTGGGCACTGTCCTGCAAACCTAAAGGTTGCAAGTTTGATTCCTGATCAGGGTGCATGCCTGGGCTGCAGACCAGGTCCCCAGGTTGTGGAGTGCAAGAAGCAACTAATTGACATTTCTCTCCCTCTTTCTTCTCTCCCTTTCCCTCTCTTTAAAAATAAATAAATAAAATCTTTTTAAACAATGTAAGAAACATCCCCCTGCTTTTTAAAGCACTAACCAATAAGTAAACTCTTCCACTTCCCCATCTGTAAATAACATACTTAACATTTTACCTTCAATCTCTGACATTAAGGGCCCCCCGCTTCCACTCACATCTTTGTGAATTCAGTTCCATAAGGCTGGGTAGTCCCTGGCATGGATGCCTAAAGTAATCAAAGCCTCAGCCACAGGTGGTGATGACTCAGGTGAGAAATGTGATAAAATTTGAAACAGACCAACAACAAGTTATTCAAACACCAAAAACCACCACCATCCATCAGATAGGTTCACAGGACAGACAGGAAACAAAGATACAATGTCTTCTTTTTCTTAGATGAAAGGGATCTCTATAGCCAAG